>JAUNZO010000644.1:0-13440 GCA_031894775.1 Chloris gayana
CGCGGGACTCGTGGGCTTCGTGGCTTCGTGGACTCCGTGGCTTCGTGGACTTCATGGCTTCGTGGGCCTCATCTTCGTTTGCGGGCCGAAAGTAGCCCGTACGCGGTTAGGGGGACCCCCAATCCCCCTACACCGACGATAACGAATAAAAGCATCAGTGTCACCAAACCCTAATGGCAGATATAAAAAAACAATCAAAGCACACAATTCCATGCGAGCAACATCGGCATCATCATGCCAAGAACGAACCGAACCATCGGGGATTGTGCGAAGTTGGGACTACACTCTAGAAGCACGTTGAACTTTAGCTAAACAGGTGCGTTGATACCTCGATAAATGACCGGTACCACCGGAGGAACTAGCAGTCAATTCATGTTTGCAATGGCGACGAGATAGCAACATAAACAATGTCAATACCGTTTACCTC
The DNA here is from genome assembly GCA_031894775.1 of Chloris gayana. NCBI lineage: Eukaryota > Viridiplantae > Streptophyta > Magnoliopsida > Poales > Poaceae > Chloris > Chloris gayana. The sequence continues at coordinate 428 of JAUNZO010000644.1, forward strand.
TTTGCTTGACCGGATTGAAGTCGTGCCATGCACGCGACGTCCTCCTCCTGCCCCTCTTCGTGCCTCGTCGGCTCGTGCTTGAGGTACTAGTTCCCGCGTCGGAATAGCCGGTTGGTGGAGTTGCGAGATGGCGTCGGGGTCGAGGGAGGAGGCATCTCCGTAGTCGTGGCGGATCTGGTCCTTGCCGTCATCGGTGTGGTGGTGGATGGCCTCAACGTGCTCGATCCTGGACGCGGTGATGTGGATCCCGACGTCGATGCAGCTCCGGTCGGGCTCGGCATGGTCAATCCGGACGTGGACGGGTTTGGAGTGGTCGATCCGGGCGTCGTAGGCCTCGCCGTGCTCGAGCCACCGGCACCGGGCCTCGACCTCATCGCCGTCCGGTCGCCTTGTTGCAGCTTCGCTCGGGTTTGCCGGCTCGCTCGCCTCGTAGAGGAGCCACTCTGCTCGTCGCATGGACTCCTCGCTAGGCTCTAGGCCGTCGGCCATCAAACCGGTGAGCAGCCACACGACGGCGCACAACCCTGCCGGAGCTGCGTGAGAGAGAAAAGGGGACGAGAGGCGCTAGATGCGGAGCTCGAGAGGAGGAGGCGCGGAGCGAGAGGAGGCGGAGCACGGGCATGGCGGGCTAGATGCTGGAGCTAGGGTTTGCACGGAGTGGAGGCGCGGAGCGAGAGGAGGTGTAGTGGAAATGGACGGGAGCTAGAGTTGCGTCGGAGGAGCCACGGTTTTATAACCTCGCCGGAGGTAGGTGGGGGAAGAGCCGTTGGGCTGAGGCTGGTGAAAGAGCCGTTGGGCTTATTTGTCCGGACCGGGCCGTGCCGTGCTCGGGGGCTTGATCCGTGCCAAGCGGGCCGCTCGCTAATCGGGCCGTGCCCGTGCCGCCCGACGGGCCATGCCCTCGTCCCAAGCACGGCACGCATTGTTTAACCGGGCCGGCCCGACACGAAATTAATCGGGTCGTGTCGTACTGGGCCGGGCCATTTTTTCGTGCTTCGGGCGGCACGCTTAGGCCGTGCCGTGCTTGGGCCGGCTCGCCAAACATGTAAAACAATGTGAGTTGGGCATTGTGGTAGTGAATTCTATTTTCTAAATGATAGGGCATTTTCCCTATCGGGATTCCTATATTATCTTATGCGGATCTTGCAAATTCTCGATCAATTGAAAGTTTACATAACTTTTAGTCTATTGGATCGGTGATAAATAGTTGTCAAATCGTCTCTACCTCTCATAAAGCCTTATCGGGGTTATCGGGTATCGAAATTAAGGTATTTAGACAATAATAACTGTAGATAAATAATAAACAATATTTTTCGGTAAAATATATAAAATATATTTTTAATGTATGTGTCGGTGTGTGAGTACACCTCCAAATGGGGGCCTGTCAAGGCTCCCTTGGGTTAGACTCGGGGAAGAACGGATATGCTCCCGCGTTAGCGTGGATGATCCAAATGAGCAAGAACAAGGGATTTATCCGAGGTTCGGGCCGCGAAGTGCGTAATACCCTACGTCCTGCCTTTTTTATGTGTTAAAAGGAACCTTCTATTACATGGGGGTATCCCCTCCTTTTATAGGGCAAGGAGGGGAGTGCTATGCAAGTACCGGGGGTACCCGGACACCCGATGGGGGTCCGGTCCCCCTCGCATGTTCGACACGATCCGACATAAATCCGTTGCGATCTTTGTCTCTTGGTTCGCGTTCCCAATCTCTCCCTTCCTATTGGCCGAGAGCCCTCCCGGCACGCGTAGCTACGCGGCTTCCCGAGGCGCGGCGCACGGGGAAGGCGCGCGCACGTCTAGTCGGGCCGCGGCGTCGCCGAAGGCCATCGAGTGCCGCATTAACTCCGGGTAGTTGGGGCGCCGGAGGAAACTACCGCGAAGCTTCGTCCTCCCTCCGGCGCTCCCACTCCTCCGGCTTCCGCGGGACTCGTGGGCTTCGTGGCTTCGTGGCCTCCGTGGCTTCGTGGACTTCATGGCTTCGTGGGCCTCATCTTCGTTTGTGGGCCGAAAGTAGCCCGTACGCGGTTAGGGGGACCCCAATCCCCCTACACCGACGGGAGCCCCGGCCCGATCGGCCGACCCGCGGGGTCGGAGCGAGGATTGGGGCCACCCGTCGGTGCCCCGTGAGGCTTGGGTAGCTCCGGGGCGCGGCTTTCGGAAGGGCGAAACCGCTTGGGCTGCCGGGGCACGACGGCCCCGAGGCGTCGCGCCGCTTCGGTTCGCGTGCCGTGGGCCCGCCGGCGTACTGCGCTCAAGTAGTGGGAGGGCCGGTTGCTCGGGGCACGTCTCCCACTTCGCCCCTTGCCTCCCGTCTTCTCGGCTTCTCTCTCGCCGGCTGCGCTCCCCTTCGCCTTCTTCTTCGCCGATCCGCGCCGCCGCTTCCGTCACCGTCGTCGCGCGCCGTCAAGATGGGCCGCGGAAGATCCTCCCCCGCCGCAGCAGCTCTCGCTCGCGCTCGCCGTCGGCGGACGCCCGCCAACGGCGCGGTTGCCCGACGCCGGGGTTGACATGTCGCGGCTTTCGCCCTTCCTTCCGGTGGACGGTGATAGGGCCGTTCGCGTCGGGGGCCTTTGCCGCCGCCGGCCGGAGGGCTGGAGATCCTCCACTTCGTGACCTTCGTCGTCGCCGGCGCCGTTCCCCCGCCTTCTCCGACTTCTTCCTGGAGGTGCTCCGGGAGTACGGGATCCGCATGGCGCACCTCACGCCGAACGCGGTCGCGGCGGCGGCCGTGTTCGCCCATTTGTGCGAGGATTCGTGGGGGTGCAGCCGTGCTTCCCCATATTCCAACGCTACTTCAAGATGACGCTTACCAATGCCTCGGAGGTGATCGGGTGCGTCCGGCTGACCGCCCGGCCCGACGGCGGGTACATAGAGTACTCGCCTAGCAACAAGGTGGAGGCGTGGAAGAGGGCCTGGTTCGTGGTGCCGTACGAGAAGGACCTTCGTCGCCTCCGCGTCCCGCCGGTCCCGGCCCAACATTTGGCCGTGCGGGACGCCGTGCCCCGCCTTCCCGAGGGCATGATGCCGGTGGTCAACCGGATCGCGGCGCTTGCCGCGGCCGGTCCGACTTCGCGCGGGGTGGTGCACGACTTCCTCGAGCGCAACATCGCGCCCCTTCGCCGGAGGCCGGTCCCGTCATGGATGTACCGGGACTTCAACTTCGCCGGTCGCACTCGCACGGGGGCGGGCTCGGACCTGTCCGAGGCCGCGAGCGATACGCCTACTCCACGGCGGCCGGGAAGAAGTGGCCCGCCTCCTTCACGTATCCGGAAGGTGCCGGGCCCCTTCATCGGTCGGCGAACAAGCGCGCCGTCCTGGACGAGCATGCCCCGGCGGGGCCGCTCGGATTTCTTGACCCGATCCCGGCCCCCACCCCCGGTCTCCGGGTACCGGGGTCGCACCTTCCTCCGGCCCGGGTGCGACGGCCGCCCACGGAGGCGCCTCCGGGCTCCGGGTGGTGGCCACTGGCGGCTGCGAGGCCTGCTCCGGGCGCGCGGGACAAGGGCAAAGGCAAAAGGTCTCCGTCGCCCTCTTCCTCCGACTCCTCCGGGCCCACCTCGTCTTCCACGAAGCGGGCCGGCGGGCTTCGCCGGCGCCGATGACGGGGGCCGCCCCGCGGGAGAGGTCTCCTGTAGCCGCACCGGTGCAAACGGCCGGGTGGACACGCGACGGTAGGTGTGCTTGGTATGGTGCACTTCGTCTCATCGTAGGGCGATGGTTGCGAGGTGCGTTCGATTTGCATTGTCTGCGGGACTGTCCGGATCGAGCTGGACCCGGACTTGGTCCCTTTGGATCCCAAGGCGGCCGGTGCGGCTCCGGTGGCCGGGGTGGAGGATGACACGGGAGGGCGACGGACGCCCCTGAAGAGGTGGCCGGCTGGTGCCCCGAGGAAGGGGTTGCGGACGGTCCCGCGGAGGTGGCCGCGGGTGCCGCCGGAGAGGAGGCCGCGGGTGCTCCCGAGGAGGTGGCTGCGGATGCCACCGAGGAGGAGGCGGCGGGTGCCTCCGCCGGCGAGCGAGGATGCGGGCGCCCCTGCCGGAGAGGAGACCGCGGGTACCTCTGCCGGTGCGACTTCGGCCGGGTGTCGCCTTCTCCTGCCGTGGACGTGCGGGTGCCTTCCCGATCGGCGGCGCCGGGCGTCCGCCACGCCCTTCCACCCCGCGGCCGGGTGCCGGCGCCGCCGGCCCTATAGTGCTTTGGAGGGAATGACTCCCCTCCGCGCGTCCGGTCGGAGCCGGGTACGGTGGGCGGCGGAGACACCTCGTCGACCGCCGCCGCCGGTAGGGGCCGCGGGCGCGGCTGGACGCGGCCGGAGCGGGTCACCTTCGGGTCGCTGCGGCGGTACGGGTCGCCACGGGATTGGCGATGTGATCGGGGAGGCCACCCGGTCGCTTCTTGCCATGAAGGCGGCCGTGGAGGAGGCGGACGCGTCCCTGGAGGACCGGGAGGCCGCGGCGGCCGAGCGCGAGGCGGAGGTGGCGGAGGCGCGGCGGTCCACGGAGACGGCGGTGAAGGCGGCCCGGCGGCAATATCGGCGCCGTATGGAAGAAGTTCGGCATGAGCTGGACCAAGCTGCTGGGATCGGCGACCGGGCCGCCGAGAAGGCTGCGTGACGCGAAGGCCCGCGAGGCTGAAAGCGTGAATCGTCTCCAAAGCGTCCTGGAGCGGGAGCGCGGCTGTGCAGCTTCGCGGCGCGCAGGCTGGAGGAGGCGGAGGCCCACATGGACCTCCGCGAAGCGGCTCGTAACCCGCCGGGAGGTGACCGCGGCGGCCCGCGAGGAGGAGGCGAAGGAGCGGGCCGGCGCGCTTGCCCTTCGGGAGGCTGCGGCGGGCGAACGGGAGCGGGCCGTCGGAGCGGCCGAGCGCGGGTGCAGCGCACCGGTGATTCCTTGGTCGCCCGGGAGGCGGCGCTTCGGGGCGCGAGGCGCCCTGGCTTCCCGGGAGGAGCAGGTCCGGCTCGTGAGGACGAGGCCGCCGTCCGGAGGGAAGCCTTGGAGACGGAGGCGGCCCGTCTCGCTCGGGTCGAGGAGCAGGTCCGCGGCCTCGCCGACGGGCTGGCGCATCGCGTCCGCGAGGAGGCTCTCGCGAGAGGCCCGGAAGGCCTTCGCCGTCGAGGCTGAAGGCGATGGAGAAGAGCCGGGATGAGTACCGCCGGCAAGCCGAGCGGTTGGAGGCCCGGGCTGAAGAAGTCGGGTCGCGGCTCTTCCGCCGCGGTGATGGTGATGACCTCCGGCGGCAACTCGCGGAGGCGCGGTCCCGGCTCGAGGAGTCCGAGCTTCGGCGTGTTGAGCTGAGCGAGCGGGCGACCGAGGCGGCCACGGCAGCGCGGACGCAAGCGGAGATCGCCGCCGAGGTGCACCGGGCCGTTTCGTCGGCGTTATTCCGGGCGGGTCTGCCTCGTCTTCGGAGCCTCTTGACCGCGGCCCGAGTGGGTATGCGTACGCCATGCGGGGGTGGTTGACTCTCGAGCAGCTCTGAATACCGGGTGGCGGAGGTCCTGGAGGATGAGGGGCGGCAAACCATAGCCGCGGCCCTGGAGGAGGTGCTTGGCGAACGCCCTGGTCCTTGTGCCGGGTTCCCGCTGCTAGCCGTGGTGAACGGCGATGTTCCTGCGGGCGAGCATGCCATGGCTAAGGCGCAAGCTCATGCCGTCGCGTGCGCCTTCGCGGAGAGCTTCAAACGCGGCTAAGTGCCGGCTTCCTCCGCTCTGCGTGTGGTTTCCTGGCGCCTGTGCCCCCCTTTTGTGTTGTTGTTTTTTTTTGTCAAACCTATGTCCACTGTATGTACGGCAAGTAGTTCAAGTTTAACTTATCGTTGTGAATGGATAGCTTAAACCCATTGTTACTGTTTGTTACGTGCGAATGTCCGCGTGCGCCGTGTAGTCGTAGGCCGTTCGGCACTTCGCGGTGACGCTTTTAGCGCGACTCGAGGCGCACGATTCTCAATCGGACGCAGCCTTCCGGCTTCAGACTAAGTCGCAGGACCTTCATTACCCATCGGGGAGGGGAACGAGGACTTCAATATGCATGACGGCAATCTGCGAGAGGTAAGAAAGGAAGCGACTAGGCGCTGTTTTTGTTCAAAACACGTTAGTACAAGTGCCGTGGCGGCGTGGCCGTGGCGATAGGACTTGCGGGTACTATCCGGGACCATTGGCTACGAGAATATTCTAAGGGTAGAATTTCTTTAGGTGCTCAACGTTCCAAGCGCTTGGTTCGGGTACCCGTCCTCCGACTCCGGACGAACGGATCCCGGGCGGTGACGGCGGTGACGAGGAAGGGCCCTTCCCACATGGGAGTTAGCTTGTCCTTGCCTTCACGCGTACGAGCCCGTCGGAGGACGAGGTCTCCCGTTTGCAACTCCGGGGGCGCACGCGCCGGCGGTGGTAGCGGCGCAAGCCACTGGAGGTACCTCGCGCTTCGCGGTAGTACTCGCCGTCTTGCCTCCTCGAGGAGGTCGATGTCGTCGTGCCGCCGGGTGCTTTGGTCGGCTTCGTCGAATGCGGCGACTCGGGGGCTATTGAACCGGATCTCCGTGGGTAGCACCGCCTCCGCACCGTACACGAGGAAAAAAGGCGTTTCGCACTGTGGCTCGACTCGTTGTGGTGCGTGAGGGACCGGAGCACGGATTGGATCTCGATTACCCACTTGGAGCCCTTCTTCTTCAACGGGTCAAATGATCTTGTTTTTAAACCCTTGAGGATTTCTCCGTTGGCGCGTTCGACTTGGCCGTTGCTACGTGGGTGGGCTCTTGAGGCAAAGCGAGATCCGGGTGCCGAGGAGTCGCGAGTATGCTGCGAACGCGTGGCTCGTGAGCGGGTCGCGTTGTCGGTGATGATCCGCTGCGGCACTCCGAATCTTGCGATGACATTCTTCATGAATTTGACCGGCGAGTTCTGGTCTATCTTTGTCACCGCCTCCGCTTCTACCCACTTCGTGAACTTGTCGATGGCCACATATAGCCACTGTACCCACCGGGGCGGTCGGAAATGGCCCTACAATGTCCGGACCCCAAACCGCGAACGGCCGGGATAAGGGAATTGTTTGAAGGGCTTGAGCGGGCGGGTGCGTACGCGGCGTGAGCGGCATGCCTTGCATTGTTGCACCGGCCTGGTGGCGTCCTGGAGGGCTGTCGGCCGGTAGTAACCTTGCCGAAAGGCTTTCCCGACCGGCGTGCGGGGAGCGTGGTGGCTGCCGCACTCGCCCTCGTGGATCTCAACGAGTATGTCGTTGCCTTCTTCCATCTTTACGCACTTCGGCAGAACACCATTGGCACTGCGCTTGTACGGCTTGTCGTCGACAACGGCGTATCGGCTTGGCGGCGGGCTAGGCGTTCCGCGTCCGTGTCGTCTTCGGAAGGATGTCGTCCCGCAGGTACCCGAGGATGTCGTCCATCCGGCGGGTGTCCTGCGGCTCGTTGGCAAGCACTTCTTCGCTATTCTGCGTGTGCTTGCAGATCCTGCGGGTGCGCTTGCGCTTTGTTGTTCTTTGTGCGGAGCTCGGTCGGCGTCGGAGGCCGAAGGGGATGACGGGATCTCCATGAACGTCCGGGTGGGGTTGGAGCTCGAGTGGAGGCCACCGGGATAGCTCGTCGGCAATGTGATTGTCGCCCAGGAGTACGTGAAGCACCTCGAGGCCGTTGAACTTCTTTTCCATCCGCCTAACCGCCGCAAGGTATGCAGCCATACTGCGGGTCGTTGCATTGGTACTCCTTGGATACCTGGTTGACGACAAGTTGCGAGTCTCCCTTGGCGAGGAGGCGCGTGACCCGAGGTCGGCCGCGATCCGCAACCCCGCCGGGAGAGCTTCGTATTCTGCCATGTTGTTGGTGCACGGAAGTGTAGGCTGGACCGCGTAGCGCAGCTCGTCGCCGGTTGGTGACGGCAGCGGTACCCCTGCTCCCGCACCGTTGAGGGTGAGGGAACCGTCGAAGAACAACGTCCGGTGGTCGCCGGGTGCGTCGTGCGGCTGCACCGGGTGCTAAGCTCTTCCCGCTCGATCTGCGGGGTGGGTGTCCACTCGGCGATGAACTCGGCAAGTGCCGGCTCTTGATGATGTGTGTCTTGAGGAAGGACAAGTCGAACTCGCCTAGCTCCACGGCCCACTTGGCCACTCGCCGGTCGCTTCCACTGTTGCGCGATATGGTCTCCGACGGTGCCGTGGTTACCACCCGGACGGGATGGCCTTGAAAGTAGTGTCGCGGCTTTCGGGACGCGATGAGCACCGTGTAGAGCATCTTACGAGTGCTGTGGGTGCCGGGTCTTGGCGTCTCGCAAAACCTCGGCGACGAAATACACCGGGCGGCTGGATGCGCCGAGTGCGAGGCTCGGCCTCCGGGGCACGGGCCCCGGCTCGCTCTCGCTCGTCGTGGTAGTCGGGGCCAAAGCCCCGGGTGACGCGATGTCGGTGCGATCTTGTCGTCGGGCGTGGTTGGTGCGGATCCCGCCCCGCCCTCAATGCGAGACATGGTCGGAGCCGGAGCCGGGCGGGGTGGGATCAACGCCTCCATCCTTGTCTTTCCGGTCGTGGTCCCGGCTTCGCCCAAATCATGCGACAAGGTCGGAGCCGGAGCCCGGGCGAAGGCGGAGAGCCACGCCGTCCGCGGTAGTTGTCGTGCTGGGGCCCGCCCGGGTGCCCCACCGGGCGGTGGAGCGGCCGCATCGCGCGCCCGTCGTGAGCGAGGCGTCCGCGGCACCGGGTGCTCCGGCCACTGCGAGCTGGTCGCGGGTGGAGCCCCGGGTGCGGTTGGTCCGCCGCCTTCGAGCCGTCAAGGCACCCGCGCTTGCTGGTTCGTCGAGAACCGCGAGGTGCACTGCTCCGGCCGCTCGACCACCGGGGCCGCAGCGACCACCTGCGGGTTAGCCGCTATGTACGGAGCAGCGGCTCACCGGTTCGGGCGACTAAAGCGGGCGCGGAGGACGGGTAGCGCTTGAGGTCTTGTAAAGCTTCGTCGGCTTCCGGGTCCACTCGAATTTGTCCGTCCTCTTCATCGGCTTGAACGGCGGGAGAGCGCGTTCGCCTAGGCGTGAAATGAATCGGCCAAGGGCCGCCATGCTCCCGGCTAGGCGTTGCACGTCCTTGAGCCGCCTCGGAGGGCGGATTTCTTCGATGGCCGGATCTTCTGCGGGTTTGCTTCGATCCGCGGTGCGAGACCGGGAAGCCGAGTAGCTTCCCTGCCGGTGCGCCGAAGACGCACTTCTCGGATTGAGCTTCACCGGTTGCGGCGCGAGGTTGGAGAAGGTCTCCTCTAAGTCGAACGGGAGAGACGGTGCCTTGCGGCTCTTAATGACCAAGTCGTCGACGTACGCCTCCACGTTCCTCCCGATTTGCGAGTCCGGGGTTAAGCGCATGGCCCGTTGGAACGTGGGGCCCGCGTTTTGAGGCCGAAAGGCATGCTCACGTAGCAAAAGCTCCCTGCGGGAGTCATGAAAGCGAGTCTTCTCCTCATCCTCCTTAGCCATACAGATTTGGTGGTACCGGAGTACGCATCTAACATGCAAAGCAGGTCGCGACTGCCGTGGAATCTACTACGAGAATCTATCAGAGGCAACGGGAACGGATCCTTCGGGCAAGCCTTGTTCGGGTCGGTGTAGTCCACGCACATCCGCATCTTGCCGTTATTCTTGGGCACAACCACGGGTTGGCGAGCCACGTCGGGTGCGTGACTTCCCGGATGAACTTGGCCTCTAAAAGCCTCTTGACTTCGGCCGGATGAAGTCCTCGCGCTCGGGGGCTTGGCGCCTCGCCCGTTGCTTCACGGGTCTTGCGGCGGGGTTGACCTTGAGTTGGTGCTCAATCACCCTCCTAGGTATGCCGGCATGTCCGAAGGGTGCCGAGGCAAAGATGTCGTTGTTTGCTTGGAGGAAGGTGATGAGCGCGAGTTCCTATTTCGGGTCGAGGTCACCACCGATGGTGGTGGTCTTGTCCTCCGAGCCCCGAGTGAGATCTTCTTGGTAGACACCTTTCCCGGAGCCGAAAGCTTCGCCGTTTGGGGCCGGACTGCGCGGCGGGCTTCTCCGGGACGTCGCGCGCTCTCTTCGTGCCGGTATCCTCTTCTGCCGCCATCTCGGCCGCCAAGATGTCCTCGAGGCAAGCCATTGCCTTGACGGCATCCGCCCTCTCCACGATGACACCCTTCGGGCCGGCATCTTCGAGCGTGAGGAACGCGTGATGCGGGATAGCCATGAGCTGGTTGATGCCGGGTCTCCCAATGATGGCGTTGTAGGGGAGGCCGATGTCCGCGACGTCGAAGAGGAGCTTCTGCGTGCGGAAGTTGTCCGGGTGCCGAAGGTGACCGGGAGCTCAATCCTACCCAAGGGGCGGGAGCTGCCGGGAGCACTCCGACGAAAGGGCGCGAGGGCTGCGGCTCGGCGCGTGCCCATTGCGGGGAATCGTAGACCTTTGGGGTGATGAGGTTGAGGCTCGCGCCTCCGTCGATGAGGGTGCGTCCCACCTTCTTGTTGCGGATGGTGGGCGACACGACCGGGGGGATCTTCCCCTTGGTGTTGTACGGACCCACCATGTCGCTCTTGTCGAAGGTGATGGGGACGTCGGCCCACTTCGGCGGGGAGCCGCGGCCTTGCCTTCGGTGATCGCGAGGACCTCGCGGCGAAAGCGCTTGGCCTCACCTTTGGACGCGAAGCTCGAGGAGCCTCCGCTAATCACGGCGATGGAGTCGTCCGCGCTGCAGTACGCCTCGACTTCCTCTTTCTCCTCCTCTTTCTCCTTTTCGGCCTTCTCGGCCGCCCGCCGCTCGTCGCGCCGCTTGATGCTCGCCTGGATGTAGCGGCACTCCGGCTGGTCGTGGTCGTTGGTGCGGTGGAAGTAGCACGCGAAGGTTCCGGGGTTTTAGGCGGCGACTTGCCGGTGCCCGCGGGGGTGGGCGCCGCGCCCCCACGGAGGACGGGACTCCCGCCGCGGCCACTTCTTCCGCCTTGCGCTTGCGCGCGAGGTTCTTCTTACGCTTCTTGGAGAGGGTGCCCCCGGACTTGGGAGAGGAGGTACCGGGTTGGATTTCGCCGGTGGGTCGTGCCACGCTTGGGCCTCCTGGCGACGGGCGCACTGTCGGCCGGGTGGAAGAGGTCCGTGACCGTCTCCGGGCGGTGTACGCCTGATTCGCCCGGGATATCCTTGTCTCGGACGCCGTGGCGAAGGCGGAGAGCACCGGGAGGGGTCGATGCGCGGGATGGTGTTGCGGACCTGGCGAAGCGGCTGCATGAACGCCGCGGCGTCTCGCCGGCTTACGGACGATGCGGTCCGAGGTCGATCCGGCTCCCGGACGCTTCGCCGTTCCTTGGAAGTTGGCCATGAACTCCGGCACAAACTCTTCCGGGATCCGATAGACTGCGGTGCCGGGTTCATGAACCATGACCGAGCCGAGTCCTTGAGGGCCAGGTGGAAGTAGTTGGCCATGATGTCTTCGGAGCCACCGGCGGCGCCTGGCCGCGGTGGAGTAGATCTGTAAGAACTCGTCGGGGGAGCGGTGCCGTCGTACCTCTCGGGGAGGTCCGGGCGGAACTTGCTGGGCCACGTGACGTCGCGCGGGCGCCTTGAGAGGGCCGCGCAACCCCGAGGAAAGAAGGGTCGAGCTCCTTTCTCTTGCGCTTGGGTTGGCGCTCCGGGGACGTCTCCGCTTCGGGCCGTCGCGGTCGTGGGCGGAGGTGCGCTCACGTTCGCGTCCCGCTCGCGCGAACGCTCGATGCGACGCGTGCATCCTCCCCCTCGCGGCGGCGTCTGCGCGAGGTCGTTGCGCAGGTCACGGTGCCCCCGCCCTGTGGGGAGTGGACGGAGAGCGAAGCCACCGGCGGTCGCGCGTCCTTGGCGCGGTTGGCGCGGCGGTCGTTGTCGGTCGGCGGCCGCTGCGGGCTGGCGTGACGGTCTGCTGGCGCTTGGCTGCGCCGTATCCGGGAGTTTACCCACTCCGGTGAGCCACTCCCTTGCTTGCTCTCCCCCGCCGGTCCCGCCGGCGGGTTGTTGAGCATGGTCTTCACGGCGGTTAGGGGGTCATCCCCCTCTTCTTCTGGAAGAGGCGACGCGCGATGGCACGCTCGGACGCGAGGCGGCGTGACGGCTTAGGCGTGGCGGTCGGCGCCGCGGCGGCCCTCTGCAGCACGCTCGGCCGCCGATGCGCCGGGACGATTGTCGTGGGCGGAGCGGCCCGCATGACGACGGTCGCGGCGACGGCGCCGGTGGACGCTTGGGCGGAGACGCTATCCTCCGTTCGCGGCGTGCTCGCGGACCTCGCATGGTGCGAAGCAAGATTTCGCGGCGCGAGCGAGATCTACGACCTTCCCCCTTCCTGGCGCGCCAAATGTCGGTGTGTGAGTACACCTCCAAATGGGGGCCTGTCAAGGCTCCCTTGGGTTAGGCTCGGGGAAGAACGGATATGCTCCGCGTTAGCGTGGATGATCCAAATGAGCAAGAACAAGGGATTTATCCGAGGTTCGGGCCGCGAAGTGCGTAATACCCTACGTCCTGCCTTTTTTATGTGTTAAAAGGAACCTTCTATTACATGGGGGTATCCCCTCCTTTTATAGGGCAAGGAGGGAGTACTATGCAAGTACCGGGGGTACCGGACACCCGATGGGGGTCCGGTCCCTCCTCGCATGTTACGACACGATCCGACATAAATCCGTTGCGATCTTTGTCTCTTGGTTCGCGTTCCCAATCTCTCCCTTCCTATTGGCCGAGAGCCCTCCCGGCACTTGTAGCTACGCGGCTTCCCGAGGCGCGGCGCACGGGAAAAGCGCGCGCACGTCTAGTCGGGCCGCGGCGTCGCCGAAGGCCATCGAGTGCCGCATTAACTCCGGGTAGTTGGGGCGCCGGAGGAAACTACCGCGAAGCTTCGTCCTCCCTCCGGCGCTCCCACTCCTCCGGCTTCCGCGGGACTCGTGGGCTTCGTGGCTTCGTGGACTCCGTGGCTTCGTGGACTTCATGGCTTCGTGGGCCTCATCTTCGTTTGTGGGCCGAAAGTAGCCCGTGCGCGGTTAGGGGGACCCCAATCCCCCTACACCGA
>JAUNZO010000645.1:0-37931 GCA_031894775.1 Chloris gayana
GCCAGGGCGTTCGGTCTACCCGAAATTTCGGTTCGGGTAATTCGGTCTTTTCTAAATTTCGGTCTTGAAGAATTAATACCCAAAATGTCACAAAAGAAATTGAGTACCGAATTATTTGGGTACCTAAATTTCGGTCGGTCTTCGGTCTTACCCGAAATACCCAAACATACACACAAATATGTAAACTAGTTTCAAAAAGTCATGATAATTTCATATATATGTTAAGATAAGGTCTAACTTGTATCCTTTTGACATGGAATTAAACCAATTTAGGAATGTATATAGTCTAGTTAATAATTAATTAATCATAATGGAACTAATTTGTGTGAATTGACCTTGTGCTAGGTGTTGTTTGGGTAGTTTGGGTAATTCGGTATCCGAGGGTGGTACCCGGACTTGGAACGAAAATTTCGGTTATCTAATACACTTACCCGAAATATTATCCGATATCCGAAATTTCGGTTCTTTCGGTCCTGGTCTCGGTTTTTTCGGTTCCGGTTTTTCGGTCTCGGTTTTTTTGCCCACCCCTACACCATGCCCCCGCGGAAAGACGTGGATGAGCTGGCGGCCAAGGTGGGCCGTGTTCGATCCATAAATTTTGAACTCGTGGCCGCCATCATTTCACACTATAGCCGCGGAGGCAACCATCCCCGTGCCCGCTCTCCCGATCGTTAACTGTCGCCACGATGCCGCGGCCGGATCGGCGCGCGCCCGGGGGCCACGTTGCCCGATCCGCCGCCTCGCCGTACAAGAGTGACCGGCAGAGATCATCAGCCGCGCCGCCGCGGGCTGCGACGTCAACCTCCCCGACGACGTGCTCATTGCCGGCATCTCCGCACGTGGCAGGCGTGGTGCGCGGCGCCGCGACGTGCTCGCGGTGGGCACGCGCCGACCTCCCCGCGCGCTGCCGCCAGGCGCTTCGTTCCCGAGCTCACCGTGGGCCTCTTCCACCAGGAGAAGGACGGGCCCACTTCACGTACACGGAGCCGCCCGGCGGCGTCATCGGGGCGCGGCGCGGCCGTGCTTGCTTCCTCGCCCTGCCCTCGGCCGGGCGAAGAACTGGCTCGCCGTTCAACGCGCCGGTCGCTTCCTGCAACGACCGATCTGACGCCCTCTCACTCGCGGTCTGCGTGTGCAACCCACTGACAGGCGAGAAGGCCGTGCTCCGGCCCAGAACTCACCTTGGCTGCGCGCTCCTCACCCAGTCACCCGCGTCGTCCTCGTCTCTGCACCCTGCATCGAAAAATCCTTCTTCCGCCGGCTGCTCATCTACAACCGGCCCCGCTTCACGGCGCTCGTCAGGTGCTACTCCTCAGACACCGGCCACTGGGGAACGGAGGTGACATCACCCGTAAAGATCTCGCCACGGGAGCTGCACCACGTGGGCCCGTCCGTCGTGCGCCGCGGCGTGGCGTGGCGTTCTGGCCACTGGACCACGGCGTGCGCCCGGGCGATCACGACCGTCTGGACCGTGCGGTGGACGCGCACCTGCTGCAGACTGCAGTACGACGTTGCTTCGCACCGGTGTGGATGCGCTGTTGAATCTGTAGCCAAATGGATGGTTATTCTCTTTCAGAATCTCGTTTCAGCCACTTCCTGGACTGAGATTGTTCTACTGTGCTTCAAAAGTTTCAGGCTAATGAAAACCGCCTGAAACTGAATGCGACTTCTTTTTTTTACCTCGTTTGTTCAAAATAGCTGAAGCAACTGTCTTCACAGCGAAACAAATGGTACCTGAAATGTACTGCTCCCCAAACGGATATACGGGTCGTCACTTTCTCCGACCCTCTGCTTCACTGTCCATGGCTGCCTTTATGTTTTCTCGACGCGTTTACTAATTCTGCCCTCTGGAAACCCAGATGAAGGTTTATTGCCACGTTAAAATGTTATAGCTCTATTGATGATCACAGTGTTCTGCCCCCGAATGGCTTCATCCAGCGTGCCCACGAACTAAACAGCACAAAACCAAAACGGGCTGCTATCTTCCATCCATCAAGCAAACACACTACACAAGAATGCCCCGTGGGGAATCCGATTATACCAACGTAGACTTGTGACTGAAAAACAATTGAAAAACTAGCGGATGTGACTTTGTACAGGTAGAGTTCATTGTGTATTTACAATGTTTATTGTGTGTTCGTTTTCTGGGGTCTAAATTTTATAGCTGTCACGTCAAAAAGAATATTACTATTTAGGAATATTAAATAAAGTTTAATTATAAAATAAATTACAGGCCCCTAGACTAATTTACGAGACGAATCTAATGAGGTTAATTAAGTCATGATTAGAAGACGGTTACTGTAGCGTCACTTTAGCAAAACATAAATTAATTAAGCTCATTAGATTCATCTCGAAAATTAGCACCAATCTGTCAATAGGGTTTTGTCATTAAATTAATCAAAATATTCATAAATATTAAGATTTTCTTTGATGTGACAATGCTAAATTTTAGAGGGAGGAAACGAATAGGGCCACTCTGAATTTTCAACTGTCCACGTTTTGGGAAATGTAATAGCCAAGTCTTACCTCTTCCAGTCCCATATAAGTGTTATTCGACACGTCCATCATATACAAATAAAGTCGGATTCCCTTTATTTTTAAAGGACTTATGTGTTCACACCAACACGCTCACCCTCGTCCTTGTACCATTAGCTTTTCCAGGATCCGAGTCGGTCCTGAAGGAAACCTGGGAATTCGAATCGGAGTCGGCAGCTGGGTCTATAAGTTCTGAACCGTGATCACCATTCTTTCCCACAAGGCTCGGAGCCAACACGCCGCAGCATCCCTCTCCCCAACTCTCGTCTCTCGCCACGATGCCGCGACCGGTGCGCGCGCGCCGCCACGGCGCCCGATCCGCTGCCTCGCCGTACAACAAGGACCAGCGTGCCATCGGCCGCGCCGCCGCGGGCATCGACCTCCCCGACGACGTGCTTGCCGGCATCTTCTCCCGACTGCCGCACACGGCAGACGTGGTGCGCTGCGCCGCCACGTGCTCGCGGTGGGCACGCGCCGTGACGGCGAGGGCCGATGACATCTCCCGCGCGCTGCCGCCCATGGGCCGCTTCGTCCCCGAGCTCGCCGTGGGCCTCTTCCACCAGGAGAAGCACGGGCCCACCGCGCGCACACGGGGCCGTACGGCGGCGGCGCCGTGCTTCGTCGCCCTGGCCTCCGCCGGGCCGAGAACTGACCAGCTCCTCGACGGCCTGCGTGGCGGCGGGATAAGCTTGGACAACTCGCACCCGGTCGCTTCCCGCAACGGCCGCCTCGTCCTGCAGCTCCGCCGCGAGAGCCGATTCGAGGCCCTCGTGTTCTGTGTCTGCAACCCGATGACAGGCGACATGGCCGTGCTCCCGGAACTTACCGGCAGCGACAGGCTAAAGGACTACGGCTGCGCGCTGATCACCGGCGACGACCTGGACCCGCGGCGCGGCAGCACAAATTTCTTCCGCCTGCTGCTCATCTACAACCGAACGGGCTCCTCCACAGCGCTCAGGTGCTACTCCTCGGACACCGGCAAATGGGGAACGGAGGTTATCTCGGCGGTGAAGGTCACGCCACGGGAGCTGCACCACATCGGCCAATCAGTGGTGCGACGCGGCGTGGCGTTCTGGCCGCTGGACCACGGCGTGCTCGGGGTGCGCCTGGGCGACCACGATCATCTGGACCGTGCGGTGGAGACGCACCTCCTGCCGTACTGCGGCGGCTATCCGCATTACTGGCCGGAGCAGCGCCTGCTGGGCGTGTCGCCGGACGGCAAGCTCTTCTTCATGTACTTCGGCATCGGCAGCGTCAGCCGGACCATGCTCATGGCCAAGATGTCCTACTTCGACATCCCTGGGGATGATTTCCGGGCGGGTACACAGGAAACCACTGAGGACCCTATCTTTATGCACCAGATGGAGAACATGACGTGGCATGGCACCACGATCAAGCTGCGCTGGGTCGGCGAGAAGAGTGGCGTGGTCTTGTTCACGATACAGGGAGGCAACGGGCACGATGGAACTTTCGCGCTCAGTATCTGGGATAGCACGGTGGAAAAGGTCGCCGCCGGAGAGGGCGACTCGTGGAGGAACGTGGTCGGGTTGGAGATGGACGGCGCGACGTACCTCGCCTCCTTGTTACCTCGTCATGGAGAAAACTGAAAGAAACTTATTTTTTTTCGTCAGCTTAATTAATTAGACTCGACAGAGGTGGATCATACAAAAATGGTTTGTCACTTTATGTATGTAATATTTCTTTTTTTTAATAAATGAATCCCAACTCCCAAGTTTCTATTGTTTTGCCAAAAGGATGCTGAAACTTTTCTTTAGAGAGTATTGTACAAGTTTCAGGTCATATAATCACGTCCTCTTGTCTGCTCAAAAAGGCTCAAACAACTGTCTTCAGCCTTCATAATGTTATAACATACTGATTGGCAGGGTTCTGCCTCTATGCTTGTTCAGGACGTGTACTGGTTCTTTCCTCTGAAAATGCTGTCGATTTGGGGATGTACTTGTAGATTATTAGCCAATGAGTAAGTCAATCTAATCAGGACTAGTATCCAGTCTAGAGTTGAAAAAAATACTTTCGTTGACAACTAACAAGCACCTTTCAGATTTGGAACTATGAACTCCATCTACATGCATGAAAATTGTGTCCGATAAGAACAATCAGGAGCCAAATATATATGTATTTTGAAAAAAAGGATTACTGGTACACCCACAAGATGAGGCAAATCCTGCATAAAACAGCACAGAAAGGCTTTTAGGAAGACGCATGCAAACACGAGTTTCATTTTGTGGACGTCAGTAACTGATGAAAAAAAAGTTCGGAAGGACGCAATGATCGTTGCTGCTTCCGAACATGCATGTACATATGTATCCTCGTGTGGTTTGCCTGTATTCTGGTCTGCCGAAATTTTGTATGCCATTTTTTCCTGGTTTGACAGTTGACACCGATCATTATTGAAATCATGTTATTGTTTGTACCTGTGATTGCTCAACTAGTTTGTATATGCAAGTTGTAAAAATTTGTAAGCATGTTTGAAACATGAGGGAATTTCTAATTTTTTTAAGGAACTGAATTGCTTGCTAATATTTCAGCAAATTTACTGCTGTTTCGCAGTTTCAGACTCCTTTGCCTTCCGGTGGTGCACGCTCGCAAGTCACGACAGGGCCATACGGTGCGAATCGCACGCATTCGCAAAGGAAAAAAAAAATACTGTCAACGAATTTTGAAGGAATCGCAAGGGCCCAAGGGTAAAAGATCAAAATTTCCCCAATTTCCCATTCCCCCGCTCCAATTTCAATTTCTCTTCAGAACATTTTCTCGGCTTCTCCTCTCCTCTCCGCTCCGCTCAGCCATCCCCGCAGCGCCACCGCGTTGGTTTTCCCGGCGAAGCCAACAAGCCACGCCGACGCCGTCGGGATGGACACGGCATCCTCCTGGGCGGGTCTCCCCCTGGGCCTCATCTGCCGCATCGCTAAGTACCTCCTGTCTCGCTCACCGCGCGATGTTCGCCGCCGTCTGCAAGAGTTGGTTCCGCGTCTCGCGGAAGATCTGGAAGGGGCCGAAGCCCGTTGAGGTTTCCCCTTTCTCTCTCTGCCTGAATTTCTTGTTCATGTTTTGTTCTTGGCGTGTCCCCAAGAATCAGGGCTGTTCTTGATGTGCGATTTCGTCTCGTCTGCGCAGGAGCAGGTTCCGCCCTTGTTGATGGATGGTTCGCTCCCGCCCTCTCCTTACTTGGCGTCCCCTGCCATGGACCATTCTTCTTGTTGCAAGTGCGGCGGGGGTGCCGATACCCCAGACAAGCAGCTGTTGCACTGCTTTCGGTGCAGCGGCCTTTACCATACGTAAGTATTCGGCGCCTCTCCGCCCCTGATTGTACACTCCGTCTCGAAATTTTTGCTGCTGCTCTGACCTCTAAGACAATTTTTTTGAAAAATATGCAGCTATTGTTGCCCCGAAGTTTGTTTCAATTGCTGTGACGCCTGCCTCCTGGAGGCGAAGTACCGTGAGGTTTCTATTTATCCTTCTCTTCGAATGCATGTTTGTTCCTTCACTTGAGCGCGGCCCCGAGAACAGACCTTTCTTGATGTAGTATTCGCGTCTTGTGTGTGCAGGAGGTTCCATCATGGATGATGGATCTCGTTTCCGTGGATGTCTGGACTTTGTGCAGGAAGGACCACTTCTGTCCGGTCTGCCTCATCGGCTTCAGCGGCCGGTGCTGCCCTGCCGCTCACAGACACGCCAGCGGCCAGGGAGCCGATGCCATAGAGGTTTGTTTCATCTCGTCCGCCGGAATCTATGTATCTGTCGAAGTCATGGTCTCATGGGTTAACAGTTCTTTACATGCGCCCTTGGTGGTGGTTTCCTTGTGCAGATCCATGTGCTAGGGGAAGGTGATTCCTTGTGTGCGTTTGTCGATGTGATGCAAATTAATGGCTTATACGACTGCTCCGAGATTCAAGTAAGTGGCGTAAGAACATTTCTTGGAATGTCATTTTGTTGGTGTTCTCCTGCAGATCCATGTGCTGGTTTCTGCCTCTGAAGCTCTATTGATGAGTGTTGCAAATTCTCTCTGCAGCTAGAGATGGGTGCAGCGCCCGCGCCCAAGCTGTTCCGAGAGTTGGTGCCGCTTCATCCATTGAAATGTCAAACCAAGAAGTACTGCGGCAGCACTAGAATTGGTGATGAGAAACTGTACTGCTCCGTGGAATGCGAGGCATGCTCCATGAAATGCGAGGTAAGGCAATTTCATCCTGCCAATCTGGTTCCTGATTTCTTGATCTGTGCATCTCAACAGAACATATTGATGGCAGGTTCCATCCATGAAAAACAATTATGCTCAATTGATTGATCCGAGCCGCAAGTTTGTCAAGGCACTCCTGGCCGAGGACTTCACCACCGAATATCAGCGAGATGCCTACTGCACCAGCTGCCACGTTGCATTCTGTACTGCAGTGCATAGTGGTCATGCTGATCACATGTCAGTTGAAATTGTCTGGCACGATGGGTGGTGTTTGATTAGTGTTCCAGACACTCAGATGTGGCTGGGAAATTTTGCGTTTGCTCCGGTCAGTATCTAGTTATAGTGTATTTTTAGGTAATCTGATATCTATGATGTTCATCATGACATGTAATTTGGTACAGGAGCATAGGTCTGGCTATCGATTAATCCCTTTGACACCACCATCTGCATCTGGGACCAGTTGTGAATGCGTCAATTCGTTAGGCGGCTACCGCTGGTATTGCTCACTATTATGCATGGTGAGAAATCTCCTTTATTATTTCAGTTCTTGATTACTTTTTATACCTTCATATATCCTTGTTTATATAGATTTAATGACAGTAATCTCTGAAAATGTAGGCAAGTAAGAGGAGTGGTCTTCCTTTTTTGTCTACAGTTGAAGTTAGTCAAGAATGCGTCAGACAATTAGAGGGCCCTGCTTACCTCAAAACGTTTCTCTCTCAAAATTTCTGGAGCACTTGTTGTCAAGACACCTATTGCTTCTCATGCAGTGCATCATTCTGCAATAAGTGTTGCCCCGGTCATTCTGCCTATCACCATCCTAGGCAGCTTATTCGTCTAGCTAAGGTTTGTCCTGTCTTTCTCATTTTCTGGTTGCTGTATTGTTTTGTACTAATGTGTAACAATTATTTAACTTCAAGGTTAAGAAATTTCGGAGCTACATTACCATTGATGCTGATGATACTCGTGGGCTTGGATACTGCTGGGATGGCATTCAACGCCTCCGTGATGGGAAAAATATATACATCCCTCTAAGGAGGTCAGAGCTGATACTGGGAAGGCTCGCGCCTCTTTTCTGTAGCAGGTGTAATGATCGAATGCACTCGAAAAATTCATACTGCAGTACAGAATGCCGTGTACGTGTTTGAGATCGCTGCATTATTTGTTTATGTCGTGCAGATTTATATTGCTTATTAATTTGGATTTATTTTCTGGTCTTAGGTTGAGAGTGTGACAACCGGTGGTGGCCGCCCTTTGGTTGAGGCGTTAGTGAGGACGGATTTCGAAAGGGGCCTCCTTCCAGATTGTTTCTGCACAGGTTGTTGCCATCTATTTGCATCGGCTTGTTGCAGCAGCCATAGCCTGCACCATGCAGGTCATGTTATTCACATCGTGCGCCATGAAAGTTTTATCCTGGCACCAGTCCAGGAGCTCTTGGGATTCCCAGATGAGACTCTTGAGCGCATTCAGGCGAGTACATTTTATTTTGTAATTCATATTGGAACTTGCACCTGGTTTTCTCTTGGTCACTAACAGTGTGTGCTTCCAGAAAGTTCGATTGAATGGTACTACCCTGGTGCCCATTTGCCCAAGCAAAGAACCTTTCCCTTGTCCACCGGGTAGCCTATGCAATGTCTGTTTTAAAGTCATAAGTCAGGAGTTTACGTACTGCTCTGTACAATGTGAGGTACATGCTTATCCGTTTTAGTTTCCTAGATATGAGCTTGACTCTTTTTTTACTGTGCTCTAATTATCAATACTTTGATCAGGCAAATGACTTGTTCAGCAACTGTAAAGGACTGACCTGAGTCCAAAATGTTCACAGGTAGGCACCCAGTGTGGTATGGACTTACCTTTCTAACTTTAGTTTGCATTTGCTTTCTGATATACAAAATGGCAATCTGTCCTCTGGAAATGCAGGTGAGGTACTGTTCTGTGTTAGATCAGTGAGATCAGCAAAGGATTCAAGTATTGAAATTCTGGTTGCATATGCTGAGAAGTCTCAGATATCACTGTTTTTTTCTTTGCTGCCGTGATGCAGTGTTGGAACACCTATTGATGTTTACTTTCTAGTTTTTGTATCTTGGAGTTACGCTTTGATGTGTGAATAGATAGTTTAGAGTTTCGATGGATTCTGAGCTTTGATACTTTTGAGTGATGACTCTGGATGTTATCTGACATGGATGTGATTTTTCGACAATGTTATTGCTGACTGACTAAGAATTGCACCTACATTTCCAAACTGAATTTTTTGGAGTCTCTTTTTGCTGCATGAGTATACTCATTCTATAAAATGTTTCAATGCATAAATGAGGTATGGGTATTGAAAAGGTTTACTATCAGGTGCCAGTTAATGATCATGGGCTATGGCTATAAAATTACTTGAGTTTTTTTTCCTTTTATGACTGCTATGAATGTGAGCATGTCAAGAATTCTCAGGAACTGGAATTTGAATGTACAGGCTGGTGAAGCACCACTGAAAACTACTGATGGTAGTGAGTTTTTAATGTTGGCAACAATTCCAATCACTTTGCATAATACTTTTCGCTTATGCTATCATGCCGAACATAAGTAATGATTAATGAGGACACTGAATTTCATATGTCAAACATAAGTCGATACTCAAGTACATATTGCATTTGACGCTTAGTTCCTGTTTTCCAGTCCTTAACTGTTTATTATTAGGATATTCATGGGTTTTGATAAGAAAACTTTCATGCTGTTGATTGGGCGAAAGGAGCCCTACTTGACTTCGCATTATAAGCCTCTGCTGGATGTTCTTTGATGATGCATGGGTTTGCTGCCACACTGAATCTGATACCGACAATATTGATCTCCGGTTCTTTCATCTT
Organism: Chloris gayana; assembly: GCA_031894775.1. NCBI lineage: Eukaryota > Viridiplantae > Streptophyta > Magnoliopsida > Poales > Poaceae > Chloris > Chloris gayana. The sequence goes on from JAUNZO010000645.1 coordinate 9,583, forward strand.
CAGAATTGCATCAATGGCAGTGTAGACGACATGTCCGCCAAGCCAAGTCTTTTCCAGCCCCACATGAGTATGACACGTAATTGACATGAAAAGAAACTCGGATTCCCCTAAAAGGGATTTATACGCTCGTACGCTTTTCCAGGATCCGAGTCGGTCCTGAAGGAAACTTGGGAATTCGAATCGGAGTCGGCAGCTGGGTCTATAAGTTCTGAACCGTGATCACCATTCTTTCCCACAAGGCTCGGAGCCAACACGCCGCAGCATCCCTCTCCCCAACTCTCGTCTCTCGCCACGATGCCGCGACCGGTGCGCGCGCGCCGCCACGGCGCCCGATCCGCTGCCTCTCCGTACAACACGGACCAGCGTGTCATCGGCCGCGCCGCCGCGGGCATCAACCTCCCCGACGACGTGCTTGCCGGCATCTTCTCCCGACTACCGCACACGGCAGACGTGGTGCGCTGCGCCGCCACGTGCTCGTGGTGGGCACGCGCCGTGACGGCGAGAGCCGATGACATCTCCCGCGCGCTGCCGCCCATGGGCCGCTTCGTCCCCGAGCTCGCCGTGGGCCTCTTCCACCAGGAGAAGCACGGGCCCACCGCGCGCACACGGGGCCGTACGGCGGCGGCGCCGTGCTTCGTCGCCCTGCCCTCCGCCGGGCCGAGAACTGACCAGCTCCTCGACGGCCTGCGTGGCGGCGGGATAAGCTTGGACCACTCGCGCCCGGTCGCTTCCCGCAACGGCCGCCTCGTCCTGCAGCTCCGCCGCGAGAGCCGATCCGAGGCCCTCGTGTTCTGTGTCTGCAACCCGATGACAGGCGACATGGCCGTGCTCCCGGAACTTACCGGCAGCGACAGGCTAAAGGACTACGGCTGCGCGCTGATCACCGGCGACGACCTGGACCCGCGGCGCGGTAGCACAAATTTCTTCCGCCTGCTGCTCATCTACAACCGAACGGGCTCCTCCACAGCGCTCAGGTGCTACTCCTCGGACACCGGCAAATGGGGAACGGAGGTTATCTCGGCGGTGAAGGTCACGCCACGGGAGCTGCACCACATCGGCCAATCAGTGGTGCGACGCGGCGTGGCGTTCTGGCCGCTGGACCACGGCGTGCTCGGGGTGCGCCTGGGCGACCACGATCATCTGGACCGTGCGGTGGAGACGCACCTCCTGCCGTACTGCGGCGGCTATCCGCATTACTGGCCGGAGCAGCGCCTGCTGGGCGTGTCGCCGGACGGCAAGCTCTTCTTCATGTACTTCGGCATCGGCAGCGTCAGCCGGACCATGCTCATGGCCAAGATGTCCTACTTCGACATCCCTGGGGATGATTTCCGGGCGGGTACACAGGAAACCACTGAGGACCCTATCTTTATGCACCAGATGGAGAACATGACGTGGCATGGCACCACGATCAAGCTGCGCTGGGTCGGCGAGAAGAGTGGCGTGGTCTTGTTCACGATACAGGGAGGCAACGGGCACGATGGAACTTTCGCGCTCAGTATCCGGGATAGCACGGTGGAAAAGGTCGCCGCCGGAGAGGGCGACTCGTGGAGGAACGTGGTCGGGTTGGAGATGGACGGCGCGACGTACCTCGCCTCCTTGTTACCTCGTCACGGAGAAAACTGAAAAAAACTTATTTCTTCATCACCTTGACTCGACAGGTGGATCGTACAAATGGTTGTCACTTTATGTATGTATTATTCCTTTTATAAAAAAAATACCAAGTTTGTATGTGTGTGTATTATTATTTATTTGCACTGTGTAAAAAGTCACTGCACAAGAAGTACTTCCTCTATTCCTATATGTAAACATTTCAAGGATTCAAATTTTGTTCCATTATATAAGCATTCCTACATATAACACAATGTGATGAGTTGATGGGTGTGTGGAGAATTGATGAGATAGTGTAAAATGAGGGGTACATATGTACTCTCCTCACTTAACTATTTTTGTGTTGGGATTCTAGGAATGGTTATCTACTTATCTTTTAAAAGTGCAACCCACTACAACTCAATAAATTCTATTTCTCTCAACTCTCATGCAGCCACGTCACCCTGAAAGGTTAAGCCGCTCGATTTTTCTCTTGGCCAAATCCTAATTGTTCACCTCAGCCTTCTCACGAAGCATCAGTTAGTAATGCCTCTTAAGTAATCATTAAAATGATTCTCAAGCCAGCAAAACAAACGTTTCCACCCACATCAAACAATATTTATGTTTTTTTATGAATACCATTTATGGATCCTGTGGCTATCAGGAAAAGCTAATGGAGACGTCATGTTGAATATGGAATATGGTAATCAATCCGTCAGCCTATGTGTTATATATTTCTGTTCTCCACATATGAGGCAGCCTGCATAACACGCCGCACCACTCTCCTCCCCAGACGAAATAGGCAGCCTCACGTCTTCGTTACGTTTCCTTCTTGATCACGATTGCTAGCATTTGTTTTGTCATTTTAGGCCCTGTTCGTTTCCTGTCCTCTAAAATTTAGCACTGTCACATCAAAGAGAATCTTACTATTTATGAATATTTCTATTAATTTAATGACAAAACCCTATTGATAGATTGGTGCTAATTTTCGAGATGAATCTAGTGAGCTTAATTAATTTAGGTTTTGCTAAAGTGATGCTACAGTAACCGTCTTCTAATCATGACTTAATTAACCTCATTAGATTCGTCTCGTAAATTAGTTTAGGGGCCTGTAATTTATTTTATAATTAAACTTTATTTAATACTCTTAAATAGTAAGATTCTTTTAGATGTGACAGCTCTAAAGTTTAGATACCAGGAAACGAACACACCCTTATTGTCTATCACAATGGCTAGCAATTGTTTTCTCCCTGGGCTCCTGATGCCCATGTTTAGCAATTGTTCCATTGTCATAGTATTTGACATGATCCTTCGGCTCCAAACCTTGCTGCTATAGTTGAGTACAAGAGTTTTGCCTGAAGACAAGTTGAGGAGTGTATATATGTCGGTTCCAAATTCTTTCTTACCAATATTTAGTCATGTACATTGCATCGTCAAGATGATATCATATTTGCTGCGATGGCGGCTGTGTGGAAGCAGACACGACTGCGGCGGAGGATCCGCTGAGTGTAGGCTTGAACTTTTCGAAACTCTCGCTCTCTTTTCTGTGTGGACTCGCTGCCTGGTCTCTCTCTGCTGCAAAATAGATCTCCCGTTCGAGATACTGATTTTTTTGTCCTGCCCCATCAGCCCGAGCGACACCCATACACCGTTTTGGATGTCTAATATGGGTTCACATCGTTGGAGATAGCGTAAGAGCAACTCGAAACAAGGCACGTACTACTTCCGTTTTACAGGCGGCCATGCAAAATTCCGAACGAAATAAAATTTTCCTTCCAACTCCGGTCCTACTTCTCTACTGCTACGTCGGATCGAGTTGTCAGCCACACCCAGAGCCAGAATAGGATCTCGTTGGAGTTTATTTTTTGAAGCAAGATCATAAAAAATAGAGTAAAGGCTTAAATAGGATCCCGCTGGGATGCTCTAGTGGATACAGTCCAGCAAGAAAATATAATTCATTCAGTTACTGAATGTTAAGACCTTCCAGTGAGCTAGTATGATCCGAATGTAGGATTGTGACTGAAAAATAGTCGAGAAACTTGCACTAACTTCTAATTAATTGTGAATTGCTAAACTAAATTTATTCTGAATTTTCAAGTGTTCACGTTTTGGGAAATGTAATCTCTGCATTCCGCTACATATTTGTGATTATGCTATTAAAGAGTATTGTATTGTAGTGGGATCTTTGTGAAAGCTTTCTGTGAAACATGTTCTTTTTATATATCTCAGCGGCGAGATCTGACTCCAAATCTAAACTTACAACTATTACATCCTTTCATAAATGCCCACTGACAATACTAGCTAGCGTGGAAGTCCTGAACCTTTTTTTTTTTGGTGTGAATGTGGAAATCCTGAACTTGAACCTGAAGGCACGGCCTTGTGAGGTGGAGAACCTACCCGGAGGCCCAAACACCCCGCAGAATTTTGGATTTGGAGTCAAATCTCGCCGCTGAGAGCTGGTGCGGAGCATCGGGCTCGGTGATTATCGCTGCATGAGCTCCCCACAAGCCACAGCAATAACCCAAATTGCCGGGTGACTACCACAAGGAAGACGTCCCCAACGGCCCGACCAGCACCATCCCCACTCCAGTGGGCTGCTTCTAGCACCAGCTAGCTAGGATACAGCAGCACGCCGCCGGCTGCGTCCACGGCAGGCCGACCCGTCGACCATCCTCCCTGTACCTGTCACAGGCGCGCAGCGCGGCGCGGCCGGCCGTCGCCGTCGCCATTCTGAAAGAATATGGAACGTGGTTGCCTAATTGGCTCACCACGGCTGAGTGTTAATATATAGGCTCCAAGGCCATATGGTTACAGGGAGGTTTTACCGACTAGGACTCTAGTTAATATCGATATGGACTCAAGTCTCAATATTCGGTTTACAACTCTATCTACTAGACAACCTTGAGTCCTAGAGGTTTACAGTTCATGTGCTACGTGTAACACATGTACAATTATTTACACAATATTTCTAACAGCCTCCCTCAATCTAAACTTCTCTTCCTTTTGAGATTTAGATTGACCTTGAAGTCTTCAAATTTTCCTGCAGCCAATGCTTTTGTAAATCCATCTGCTAACTGATCCTTTGTGGATATGAGCCGAACTTGAAGTTGCTTCCCTACTACTCTTTCTCGAACAAAGTGAAAATCAATTTCTATATGTTTTGCCCTTGCATGAAAAACAGGATTTGCAGACAAATATGTTGCTCCTAAATTGTCACACCACAAGATAGGAGGTTGTCGCAAACGTACTCCAAGTTCAGCTAGAAGGGATTCATACCAGATCAACTCGGCAGTTGCATTAGCCATGGATTTATACTCAGCTTCTGTGCTTGAACGGGAAACCGTGGCTTGTTTTCTTGCACTCCACGACACCAAGTTTGGTCCATAGAAAATAGCAAAGCCTCCTGTAGACCGTCTGTCATCGACACTTCCTGCCCAATCTGCATCCGAGAATGCACTTAGATTGTTTTCCTTGGATCTCACAAAACTGATCCCAATACCAAGTGTATGCTTTACATATCTCAATATTCTCTTAGCTGCTGTCAAATGAACTGTTGTTGGAGCATGCAAAAACTGACAAACTTTGTTTACCGAGAAGGCCAAATCTGGACGAGTTAATGTCGGGTATTGGAGGCCTCCAACTAGACTTCGGTAGCGAGTGCTATCTTCAGGACCCGGAGGAGTACCTTGATGAATTGACAACTTTTCTGATGCAGACAGTGGTGTCGGTGCAGGTTTACAAGATGTCATCTTCGCACGAGCCAGTAAATCTCTAGCATATTTTTCCTGAGTAAGAACTAACTCCCCTTTATTCCGATGAACTTCAATGCCCAAGAAGAAGCTGAGGTCACCTAAATCTTTGAGCGCGAAATCACTTCTTAGATCAGCTAGCAATGCAGTTACTGCCTCATTAGATGAGCTAGTAACGATGATATCATCAACATATATGAGCATGTAGATCACTATATCACCTTTATGATATATAAACAACGATGTATCTGATTTAGATGCTTTGAACCCAAGCTGAATAAGTTTAGAACTTAACCTCGCATACCACGCTCTCGGAGCCTGTTTAAGTCCATAAATTGCCTTATCCAGCTTGCATACCAAATTTGGTTCATGCATCTTCTCAAACCCAGGAGGTTGCTTCATGTACACCTCTTCTTCCGTAACGCCATGTAAAAACGCATTCTGAACATCCAGCTGCCTTAAACACCATCCTCGGGACACTCGCAATGGAGAGTACTAATCTGACTGTAGCAATTTTGACAACAGGACTAAAGGTGTCCTCATAATCAATACCGTACCGTTGTTTAAATCCTTTTGCCACCAGCCTTGCTTTGTACCTCTCAATTGTTCCATCTGCCTTTTTCTTGATCTTGTAGACCCATCTGCAGTCAATGATGTTTTGTCCCTTGGTGCTTCGAACAAGATGCCATGTTTTATTTCTGATCAATGCATCATACTCTTCTTGCATCGCCGCCTTCCACTTGGGATCATTGATGGCTTCATCGAGGTTTTGAGGTTCCCCTGTAGAGCAGAAATTTCCCCATCCGATCGTACCATCCGTGTACGTTTTTGGTTTGACAATGCCATGCTGAGATCTTGTTCGCCGAGGTGGAGACAGATCAGGATTAAAAGCTGGTTCCGGTGCAATCTGCTCAACTGCGTCGTTTCCCACAGCTGGAGCCACGGATCCGGATACCGCACCCGATCCTGCAGACCCCGCGCCGCCTGCGCGTATCCGACCGACGTCCGAAGGTGTCGGAGGATCAGCCTCGGGATCCTGGCTGGAATCGTTTGCGTTCCCGTGACTGCTGTGCTGCACCGAGTTTTCTCCCGTTTCTTCACCGTTTGATGCCCGATTTTCTCCTGAAAAATCCTGAATGGACACACTTTGACCAGGGACATTAGCAATAACAGGAACATGACAGTCTGCTACCCCTGGACATGTTAGTTGTGGAGATAAAAGGACGATTTCTTGGCGAAGTTGACTCCCAGCATTATCATTGAGATTAGCAAAGGGAAAGACGTTTTCATCAAAAACCACATCTCTAGATACATAGATACGGCCGAGTGCTAGGATCAAGGCACTTGAATCCCTTATGCAGAGGGCTATAACCAAGAAAAACACACCGAGTGGAGCGGAAGGAAAGTTTTCTGGAGTTATATGGCCGGAGATTTGGCCAGCATGCACACCCAAAGATGCGCAAGTGGTCATAGTTGGGTTTTTCCTGGAGAAGGAGCTCTCATCTGGAGTAGCATAGTCAATGACTTTGCTAGGTAGTAAATTGATGAGATGAGTGGCAGTGAGAAAAGCTTGATCCCAGTACTTGAGGGGCATGGAGGCAGTGGCTAGAAGAGCAAGACCTACCTCAACAATGTGGCGATGTTTTCTTTCTGCAGCACCGTTTTGTTGGTGCGCATGTGGGCAGGAGACTCGATGGCTAATTCCAATTTTCTGAAAAAGGAATTTAATTTCTCATACTCTCCCCCCCAATCGGACTGTAAGGAAAGAATTTTTTGTTGAATTTGCGTTCCACAAGACTTTGAAAGTCTTGAAAGGCTTGGAACACATCCGACTTTTTCTTTAAGAGATAAAGCCAAGTATACTTACTATAGTCATCAATGAAACCGACATAGCAATTATATCGCCCAACCGAGATAGGTGCAGGACCCCGGACATCGAGTAGATCAAATCAAGGGGAGCACTAGACTTTTCATGAGTATGATTATAAGGCAATTGATGGCTTTTGGCCATCCGACAAGAATTACAAATCGACTCATTATTTTCTTCACTAATGAAAGGAAGTTTATTCATACTAATGACTTTTTCAACAATGACCGATGAGGGATGACCTAATCTGCTATGCCATCTTGAAGTAGATGGACGACTAGTACTAAAGACTTGTTTTCCTAAGCTCTTCCTTGAGACGTATGGCACTATAGGGTAGAGACCTCCTTGACATCTACTTCGATGGAGCACTTTCCTCGTGTCCGGATCCTTGATAAGAGAAAAATAGGGATGAAGCTCAAGGAAAACATGATTATCTTTAGTGAATTTATGAACAGAAACAAGATTCTTGCTGGAAGTAGGAACATGCAGGATATTATTAAGATGAAAATCACGTTCAGGGGTATGTAAAACTGTATGACCGATATTGCTAATTGTCATACCTGTGCCGTCGGCTGTGTGAACCTGATCACGCCCATGGTACTTGTCACGGATGGTCAGCTTGTCGAGTTCCCCGGTGACATGGTCGGTGGCTCCGCTGTCGGCGTACCAGTTTGAATCATAGCCATAACCTGCAGTTGCTGCTCCAGCGATCTTCTCTTGCTGATCATCATCCTCATCATATCTGTACCAGCACCTCTTGGCTTCATGTCCAATTTTGCCGCAGATCTGGCATTGAGGCTTGGCACGGCTGCTCTGCTGCTGCTTTCCACCACCACGAGGCCTATTCTGTCCACCACGACCGCCATGGTTGGAGGATCTGTTGTTGCCGCGACCACGATGACCTCCTCGGCCTCGGCTTGCAGCATTGGCCGAGGATTGATATGAGTCACCATACATCTCAAGTCGGTGATCAAAAGAGAGCAGCTCGAGTAGACGTTGCTCGGGGTGATGGATCCAACACGACCAAGGATTGATGACACAACCGGGTTGTAGTCTTGATCCAGACCGTTCACGATGTAGGATACGAGTTCATCATCATCGATGATCTTCCCAATTGATGCGAGCTCATCTTTGATGGCACACATCTTGTTGAAGTAAGTAGAGGTAGTCATGCTACCCTTCTTCAACGTGGTAAGCTGCATGCGAAGATTTGCTGCACGCGCCTTGGATTGAGCCGAGAACATACTCTCTAGCTTATTCCATGCTTCGACGCCGTCGTGGCCGTAGCCACAGGACCAAGAGCATCCTTGGTGAGAGAATTCAGCAGGTAGCTTAATAGCTGCTGATCTTTGGCAACCCATACATCATATGCTGGGTTGTCGACGGTCGTCGCCTTGTTGTCCGCCCCGATCATCTCGATCGTCTCGGGCGGCGCAGGAGCCGATCCCTCTAGGATCGCCATCATCTTGGCTCCACGGACTGCAGGAAGAAACTGTGCCTTCCAGAGGATGTAATTGTCACGCGAGAGTTTCTCGGAGACAGCTCCAAGCGACGGCGCCGGCGATGAGGACGACGCCATGTCTTGCTTGGGAGGCGATGGATGTTATGTGGAAGAAGACGCTCTGATTACCATGAAAGAATATGGAACGTGGTTGCCTAATTGGCTCACCACGGCTGAGTGTTAATATATAGGCTCCAAGGCCATATGGTTACAGGGAGGTTTTACCGACTAGGACTCTAGTTAATACCGATATGGACTCAAGTCTCAATATTCGGTTTACAACTCTATCTACTAGACAACCTTGAGTCCTAGAGGTTTACAGTTCATATGCTACGTGTAACACATGTACAATTGTTTACACAATATTTCTAACACATTCCCCTTCCAAGCCCCGAGCTCCACCCCGGTCAAATGGTCAACCGCACGATGGGACGCGCGTCTCGTCGCCCGAACGCGTCTGCACCGGCCGTCCCCGCGGCCCGAGCCGCTTCCGCACACTGGAGTGTCCTCAGCGCCACGCCACCCGGCCCTCCTCCGGGCTGTAAAAGGGGAGCATCCCTTTCGGCTCCTTCTCACACCAAAGGTGAACTTCTTTGCTGTCTCTGCCCCGTAACCAGATACATCGAAATAATCATTCCCCTTGAATTGATTTGCCTTACTTAATCTAGTTACCATTTTTCAGTGATAGCTGTGGTGCTTATCGTCTCATAAGACATAATATACATTCATTTATTTCTTTTACAGCTGAACCTGAGGGCAAAGGAAAATCTGTAGCCTTTTCTGCATGGGATGCTTCTGAAAGGTTGAGCCTGCAGATACAAATGGCTTCTGCCATTACCGTAATGATTTGTATAATTTGCCTGAGAAGATGGCTAAAAAGGTCAGTCTTTCTGGTTACTGATTAGAAGCTACAAATTGTGGCAACATTTCGTCTTGTCCACTGCTGTTATCTGTTAATACTGTATTACTGAGGAACAGTATTGTACTGATCAGAAATATATTGATAATGAGTACTTGCAGTTTGCAGTTGGACAACTACAATGGCATGTTCGAGAGATAGGATCATCTATGAAGCTACAGAGCAGGGAAAGGTTGCAGGAAAGTGGGATACCCCAGCATACTGCTAGGGACTACTTCGATGAAATATGTGAAGAAACATTTGATGAAGATATGGATAGGGCCGTATTGTTTACTACCCGGTGGTTGTCTGGAAAAGATTAGGCAAAGTTAAGTGATGGCGCAGACAAACCACAGCAGCAGTTTGTTCAAATGGATAAATGTCAGATATTTTCAGGGAGGTGGGGATCAAGAAAACTTCAAAGCATGCATCAGTATAAAAGCCCGAGAAGACCTACATAACTCTCTAAAGAATCAAATGCTGGTATGGCAAAACATCAGTTTTACGGAACATTAGTTTTTCATTATCATATCTTGAACCTTATTTTATTTGAGGTTAATATTTTACTGTAAACACCATATGAGGAGATCCATCACATGAAACTATATGGCACATGATGCATTAATATGAGTTCCAGGGAACTTTATGAATTATGTTTTTTTTATAAAACTTTTGTGTTAGAGATTTTTTTCTTTATGTCATTTCTCATGGATTGTTTAAATCTCCATGGCAAAGAAATTATATTTGGACCACCCTAATACAAGGTACACCACCTTGTTTTTCATTTTTCTAATATTGTACGTGTTCTAAAGCCCGAGCAAATTAGATTTTGGGAATTTTGATGTGCTTAGTTATCCTCAATACTTTAGATATATGTTCCTTTTTCGACCTACCAAAATGACTCGGGTTCTTTGCATCATCTCACCTATTAGTATTACTAAAAGTTGATTTCCCAACTCTGCTGATTTCTCATGCTAACATTTTGATATTACTATTTTGAACATAATATTGCTGACTGCTGTAAATTTCTTTCACAGTTTGTGAGTGATATGTATTCCCTCCCTGACATATTTTGATATCTAGCTACAAATATATTTCCTATGTTGTTTAATTGCCAGATTACATGAGATGTCTCCGAGCTGGCTTGTACTGTCAGGGAGTCTTCAGCTGATATTGGGAGTGCATTGTACTGCTGAGTTAATTTTACTGAATCTGTTTTTTTTTCCTCTCTCAAGATTTTATAATACGCAAAAGACTCCCTAGAGGAACAAAATACTCCGTTGATCTTACTTATGCGTGCTTTTAATCCGAGACAAGCGATCAAGATCTGAGACTGACTTGTACGGGATCCCGAGTACCAGGTATTTTATTAAGCACTCGACTAATAGTATTTTTTTCTTCACTAGGATCCTAGATATTTTAGGAAGATGTTTTGGAGTACCTAATTTCACTATGATCCTTCAATTTGCGTTTTTATTGATTCTGGTCCAGGGTCTTGAAAATTTGGTAGTGCTTTTGTTACGTTACAGCAAATATCCATCAGGGCTTAGAAACTGTTTAGTATTGTGCACAAAATAATCTGATTCATAAAAAAAGAATAAGAATGGTAATTCACTTGAAACAGGCACCGTTTGGTTGGCTGTTGCCTCGCAGGTTGCCGGTGGCTCGCGGGGGTATAAAGAGGTTTTTGGTTGCCAGGAAAGCTACCCGAGTCAACAAGATCAAACTAGTCCTCGTCCTCCAGGCTCCCGCCCTCAAGAAATTCCGTGTCGCTCCTCGGTCTCGGGCTCTCGGCGCCCCTCACCATGGCCGGCGCGGCCTGCTGCAAGTGTGGCGCTGGCGCCGACACCCCGGCGCCGCACACGTAAGTCTTCATCGCCACCCTTTCTCTCCCGGTGATTCTTGCCTCTCCCGGTGCTCCGTCTCGCAGTTCTTCTGACCAGAAATTTTCTCTAAACACGCAGTTCTGAGATCGAGCGCGACTGCTCCAACGTCTGCCGCCTCGAGGCAAAGCCCCATGAGGTTTCCCTTTTCCTTTTTCTCATCGTTTGCATTTCTTGTTCTTGTTCTGGTGCAGCCTCGAAAAAGAGGGCTGTTCTTGATTTCCGTCTCTTGTATGCAGGATCAGGCTCCGTCTCGGTTGGGCGATCTCGCCGCCGTGGACGGCGCAGCATGCTGCAAGTGCGGCGCGGACGACACCCAGGATCAGCTGTTGCGCTGCTTCCGGTGCCACCGCCTTCAGCACATGTAAGCCCTCCCCCTCTTTCCCTGTGATTCTTGCCTCCCTGCTTTGCATTCTCGCCGTTCTGAGCGGAAATTTACGATTCTCGCCGTTCTGAGAGGAAATTTTGTACGTAGTTCTTGTTCTCCGGAGATTGCATACAATTCATGTGAGGCGTGCCTATTCGAAGCAAAGTCTCGTCAGGTATTTCGTCTCATTTAATTGTCGTCCTTTTTCTTGATGGGAGACTAGAAACAAGGTCATCCTTGATATGCCATTCGCGTTCCGTGTGTGCAGGAGCAGGTACCGTCCTGGGTCTGGGATCTTGCCGCTCTGGACCTATCGATGCCGTACAGAAAGGACCGCTTCTGCCCGACCTGCCTCGTCGGCTTCAGCGGCCAGCTCTGCCCCACGGCGGACAGGCACGCCGGCAGCCTGGGTGCCGATGCCATAGAGGTTCGATTCTTCTATCTTAGAATTACGGATTAGCAGTTCTCTAGAGGGGGCGGGAAGAGTGATGTGCGGGAGATCAGGGGGCATGGCTCCCCCTGACGGCAACAGGTCACTTAATTGCTCATTCTGTAGCAATCAGTCCTATACGCCCACTAATTGATGGCGTGCGTGTGAGGGGAGCACCTTCATGTGGGACTGCATCCCCGCATGGCAATAAGACAATGAGTAACTTCTTGTGGGTACCTTTTCTTTTTGCGAGGATATCTTGCTCGATGAAATGTTGTAGGTTGTCAGTAGTTAATACTTGCTTAAATATTGAAAAATGGGCGATTTTGATTGGTGTAATAACATGCTGCTGATTGATGTCCTTTGGCAGATACACGTTCTAGGCGAAGCCAACTCCTTGCATGCATCGGTAGATGTGATGCAAATGGATAAATTCTATGACTGCTCCAGGATTCAGGTGAGCGACATTGGAACATTTCTCTATGTTTTGATGGCTTTTGTTTCCTTTCTCTGATGATTGGTGCTGGAAATATTCTTTGCAGCAAGAGACTAACCTTGCTCTAGGACACACTCTGTTTCGACAATTGGTACCACTGCATCCAGTGAAGTGTCAGACTTACTGTGGCAGAATTAGAATGGGCGGTGACACCTTATACTGCTCCATATCATGCAAGGTAAGTAAGATGACGCTTTCTTGCCAGCTTTTAATGGTTCATGACTCTCAGTAAAGTTGCAGTATTTATTTTATATGGATCAATTATTTTCTGATGCTATAGAAAAACAATCATGTATTCTTATTTGATAGTCTATGTTACAATATGTACTGCTCTATATTGCATCAGATACTTCTCATTTTTCAAGCAAATATTGTTATAATATTGCAATAATTCTTTTAGTTCTTGCAAATTCTTCGGTCCTAACATATTGCAAAGGATATATTTGCATGTTGTGATAGATATTCGTTTATATTGCAATGGTAAAAAAATGTGACGGATACAAAAGTATCAGCCACCTGATAGGGAGACAATTTTAATGGCAGGTCAAATTGCTGGAAGACAACGGTGCCATAAACTATCAGTTCGTCAAGGCACTCCTTGCCGAGGACTTCACCACTGAACATCGGCGGAACGCCTTCTGTATCAGTTGCCGCGTCGCGTTCTGTGCTGCTGTGCATAGTGATCATACTGATCACCCATCCATCAAAATCATCTCTGATGATGGATGGCTATTTGCACGCATTCCTGAAACGGAGGAGTGGCTTGGAAATTTTGCCTTTGCTCCGGTCAGATCCTACGCCCATCATTTTTTTTATTTTGTAATATGAATTTGTGAATGTTAATTGTAGTGCGTAATTTGGTCCAGAGCGATAGAGCGCACTACCGCTTGATACCTTTGACGCCGCCGCTGCCACCTTGGAGCAGCTGTCAGTGCTACATGACCGGCGGGTACCTATGGTACTGCTCGGTTGGATGCTTGGTCAGCTATATTCCCAATTATTTTCTATGATAGATTCTATGCCTGTTTAGAGATTGCATTGACTCTGCAGGCTAAATGCAGGCAAGAGAGAAGGATGCTCCTGATATCAGTTTTTCAACAGAAATTCACCAGTATTCTACCAGTCAGATGGAGCGACCGAAGTACTTTGACATGTTCCTTTCCCAAGACTTCTATCGCACATGTGACCAGGATATATACTGCTTTTTTTGCAATTCAGCATTCTGTTCTCAATGCTGTCCTAAACATGCTGCCCAGCACCACCCTGGACAACAGGGGGTTCGACTAGCTAAGGTTTGTCCCACTCCCACCTTTCCTTTGCATTTCCCAGATCTTAGGCTTGTGATGCACTGATCTGTCAGACCGTTTTCTAAAATATTTCAGGTGAAGCAACTTAAGCATTGTATTGCCATCGATGCTGATGATGTAAACGGCTTACGGATTAACTGGAATAACATCCAGAGGATTCGTCAAGGGCGTTCAATATTCATACCCCTAAGAAGATTGACGCCTCCTCCGGGACACAAGAAGCCCTTTGACTGCGTAAACTGTGGAGATAGAATGTATACACGTGACATGTACTGCTGCACAGAATGCAGGGTATGTTTATATATATATATATATATATAATTGCATATTATAGTAGTCATGCATAGATTGTATTTTCCCTAAGATGTCCTTAAGGGTGTTCGAAGCATCCGCAGGGATATATTTTTCATCTGTCTTAATACAATGCTACTATAGGGCCTTTCAGAGATAGAAATTAATTATAATGCTACAAAAGTTTACCAATGAAACAAATAGTTTAGGGTTGTTAGGAATGAGAAATTCTTGTGTTAAGAAAATAATAAGGTCAACTGTTGTTTTAAAAGTAGGATAAATTGCTACAGAAATTTTATGAGAAAGTATTACTATTATTTAACTGATATTTCAAATGGATGACAATAGTTCTGATTGATCAATGTATGCTTAGAATAGTTATGTTTGGGCTTTTTATGGTTCTGGCAGAGCCCCTATTGGCCCAAATCTCTGAAATAAGGGCTTGTTTGGAAGGAGAAATGCTTGTGTTTTTATTTTTTGGGCAAAGATAAATGGTTGTGTTAAGAAAGTAATCGGGCTCCATTATTGTTTTGAATGTAAGTCAAATAGCTACAGAATGGTTTATACTTGATTGATCAATGTATGGTTAACAGTAGTTATATTAGGCCTTTTTATGGTTCTGGCAGAGGCCTCTGTGTTTAATTCTTGAATTCGATAATATTTTCTCATTCCAGGTACAGAGAGTGTTGACAGGAAATGGCCGTCCTATGGCCAAGTCACTAGTTGAGAAAGACTTTCTTACAAATGTTCTTCCAGATGGGTTTTGCACCAGGTGCCTGGAGTCATTTGCATATTCCTGCTGCAGTGACCATGCTTTGCACCACGCAGGGCAGGTTATTCACATTGTACACCATAGTGGTTCGATCCTGTCACCGGTTCAAGATCTCCTAGGATTCCCAGATGATGCTCTAGTATGCATTCAGGTGAGAATGCGAGCTGCAGAAGGTTCAGTTAAATGGTATATGTCGGTGCGTAAGTTCACCTCCAAATGGGGGCCTGTCAAGGCTCCCTTGGGATAGGTTCGGGGAAGAACGGATTTGCTCGCGCGTTAGCGTGGATGACTCAAGTGAGGAAGAACACCGAGAGTTATCCAGGTTCGGGCCGCACCGGGTGCGTAATACCCTACGTCCTGGTGTGTGAGTATTCGAAAAAGCCGACCCCTATTACACGGGGGTACCTCCTCCCTTTATAGGGCCAGGAGGAGAGCACCGTACAGGTACCCGGAGGGGTACCCGGGCACCCGGTGGGGGTCCGGTCCCTCCTGGGACATTCCGACACGATCCTGACACAAATCCGTTGCGGTCTCGGTCCCTTGGTTCGCGTTCCCAATCTCTCCCTTCTCATTGGCCGGGAGCCCTCCCGGCACTCGTAGCCGCGTGGCTTCCCGAGACGCGGCACACGGGGAAGACGCGCGCACGTCCTGTCGGGCTGCGGCGTTGCCGGCGGTACTCGAGTGCCGCATTAACTCCGGGTAGTTGGGGCGCCGGAGGAAAGCACCGCGAAGCTTCGTCCTCCCTCCGGCGCTCCCGCTCCCCGGCCTTCGCGGACTCGTGGACTTCGTGGCTTCGTGGGCTTCGTGGCTTCGTGGACTTCGTCCTCGTTCATGGGCCGAAGGCGGCCCACGCGCGGTTAGGGGGACCCCGATTCCCCTACACCGACAGGAGCCCCGGCCCCGGTCGCCGACCCGCGGGGTCGGAGCAGGGATTGGGGCCACCCGTCGGTGCCCGGCGCCGTTTGGGTTGCTCCGGGCGTAGCTCACGAAGGAATCGGAGCCGCTTGGGCTGCCGGGGCACGACTGCCCCGAGGCGTCGCGTCGCTTTGGTTCGCGTGTGGTGGGCCCTGCCGGCGTCTCGCGCTCAAATAGGTGGATGGCCGGTTGCCCACAGCACGTTTTCCACTTCGCCCTCCGCCTTCCGTCTTCTCAACTTCCTTCTCGCTGCCGCGCTCCCCTTCGCCTTCTTCTCCGCCGATCCGCGCCGCCGCCTCCGTCGCCGTCGTCGCCCGCCGTCAAGATGGCCGGCGGAAGGTCCTCCCCCGCCGTAGCAGTTCGCGCGCGCGCTCGCCGTCGGCAGATGCCCCACCAACGGCGCAGTTGCCCGACGCCAAGGTCGACATGTCGCGGCTTTCGCCCTTCCCGCCGGTGGACGGTGATGGGGCCGTTCGCGTTGGGGGGCCTTTGCCGCCGCCGACCGGAGGGCTGGAGATCCTCCACTTCGTGTCCTTCGTCATCGCCGGCGCCGTTCCCCCGCCTTCTCCGACTTCTTCCCGGAGGTGCTCCGGGAGTACGGGATCCGCATGGCGCACCTCACGCCGAACGCGGTCGCGGCGCCGCCGTGTTCGCCCATTTGTGCGAGGGATTCGTGGGGGTGCAGCCGTGCTTCCCCATATTCCAACGCTACTTCAAGATGACGCTTACCAATGCCTCGGAGGTGATCGGCTGCGTCCGGCTGACCGCCCGGCCCGACAGCGGGTACATAGAGTACTCGCCCGAGCAACAAGGTGGAGGCGTGGAAGAGGGCCCGGTTCGTGGTGCCGTACGAGAAGGACCTTCGTCGCCTCCGCGTCCCGCCGGTCCCGGCCCAACATTTGGCCGTCCGGGACGCCGTGCCCCGCCTTCCCGAGGGCATGATGCCGGTGGTCAACCGGATCGCGGCGCTTGCCGCGGCCGGTCCGACTTCGCGCGGGGTGGTGCACGACTTCCTCGAGCGCAACATCGCGCCCCTTCGCCGGAGGCCGGTCCCGTCATGGATGTACCGGGACTTCAACTTCGCCGGTCGCACTCGCACGGGGGCGGGCTCGGACCTGTCCGAGGCCGCGAGCGATACGCCTACTCCACGCCGACCGGGAAGAAGTGGCCCGCCTCCTTCACGTATCCGGAAGGTGCCGGGCCCCTTCATCGGCCGGCGAACAAGCGCGCCGTCCCGGACAAGCATGCCCCGACCGGGGCCGCTCGGGTTTCTTGACCCGATTCCGGCCCCCACCCCGGTCTCCGGGTACCCGGGTCGCACCTTCCTCCGGCCCGGTGCGACGGCCGCCCCGGGGGCGCCTCCGAGCTCCGGGTGGTGGCCCCGGCGCTGCGAGGCCTACTCCGGGCGCGCGGGACAAGGGCAAAGGCAAAAGGTCTCCGTCGCCCTCTTCCTCCGACTCCTCCGGGCCCACCTGTCTTCCACGAAAGCGGGCCCGGCAGGCTTCGCCGGCGCCGATGACGGGGGCCGCCCCGCGAGAGAGGTCTCCTGTAGCCGCACCGGTGCAAACGGCCGGGTGGACACGCGACGGTAGGTGTGCTTGGTATGGTGCACTTCGTCTCATCGTAGGCCGATGGTTGCGAGGTGCGTTCCGATTTGCATTGTCTGCAGGATCTGTCCGGATCGAGCCGGACCCGGACTTGGTCCCTTTGGATCCCAAGGCGGCCGGTGCGGCTCCGGTGGCCGGGGTGGAGGATGACACGGGAGGGGCGACGGACGCCCCGAAGAGGTGGCCGCCGGTGCCCCCGAGGAAGGGGTTGCGGACGGTCCCGCGGAGGTGGCCGCGGGTGCCGCCGGAGAGGAGGCCGCGGGTGCTCCCGAGGAGGTGGCTGCGGATGCCACCGAGGAGGAGGCAGCGGGTGCCTCCGCCGGCGAGGAGGATGCGGGCGCCCTGCCGGAGAGGAGACCGCGGGTACCTCTGCCGGTGCCGACTTCGGCCGGGTGTCGCCTTCTCCTGCCGTGGACGTGCCGGGTGCCTTCCCGATCGGCGCCGCCGAGCGTCCGCCACGCCCTTCCACCCCGCGGCCGGGTGCCGGCGCCGCCAGCCCTATAGTGCTGGAGGGGAATGACTCCCTCCGCGCGTCCGGTCGGAGCCGGGTACGGTGGCCGGCGGAGACACCTCGTCGACCGCCGCCGCCGGTAGGGGCCACGGCGCGCCGGACGCGGCCGGAGCGGGTCACCTTCGGGTCGCTCCGGCGGTACGGGTCGCCACGAGATTGGCGATGTGATCGGGAGGCCACCCGGTCGCTTCTTGCCATGAAGGCGGCCGTGGAGGAGGCGGACGCGTCCCCGGAGGACCGGGAGGCCGCGCCGGCCGAGCGCGAGGCGGAGGTGGCGGAGGCGCGGCGGTCCCCGGAGACGGCGGTGAAGCCGGCCCGGCAGCAATATCGGCGCCGTATGGAAGAAGTTCAGCATGAGCTGGACCAAGCTGCTCGGGATCGGCGACCGGGCCGCCGAGAAGCTGCGTGACGCGAAGGCCCGCGAGGCTGAAAGCGTGAATCGTCTCCAAAGCGTCCTGGAGCGGGAGCGCGCCGTGCAGCCTCGCGGCGCGCAGCCGGAGGAGGCGGAGGCCCACATGGACCTCCGCGAGCGGCCGTAACCCGCCGGGAGGTGACCGCGGTGGCCCGCGAGGAGGAGCCGAAGGAGCGGGCTAGCGCGCTTGCCCTTCGGGAGGCTGCGCCGGGCGAACGGGAGCGGGCCGTCGGAGCGGCCGAGGCGCGGGTGCAGCGCACCGGTGATTCCTTGGTCGCCCGGAGGCGGCGCTTCGGGGCGCGAGGGCGCCCGGCTTCCCGGGAGGAGCAGGTCCGGCTTCGTGAGGACGAGGCCGCCGTCCGGAGGGAAGCCTTGGAGACGGAGGCGGCCCGTCTCGCTCGGGTCGAGGAGCAGGTCCGCGGCCTCGCCGACGGGCTAGCGCATCGCGTCCGCGAGGAGGCTCTCGCAGAGGCCCGGAAGGCCTTCGCCGTCGAGCCGAAGGCGATGGAGAAGAGCCGGGATGAGTACCGCCGGCAAGCCGAGCGGTTGGAGGCCCGGCCGAAGAAGTCGGGTCGCGGCTCTTCCGCCGCAGCTGATGGTGATGACCTCCGGCGGCAACTCGCGGAGGCGCGGTCCCGGCTCGAGGAGTCCGAGCTTCGGCGTGTTGAGCTGAGCGAGCGGGCGACCGAGCTGGCCACGGCGGCGCGGACGCAAGCGGAGATCGCCGCCGAGGTGCACCGGGCCGTTTCGTCGGCGTTATTCCGAGCGGGTCCGCCTCGTCTTCCGGAGCCTCTTGACCGCGGCCCGAGTGGGTATGCGTACGCCATGCGGGGGTGGTTGACTCTCCGAGCAGCCTCGAATACCCGGGTGGCGGAGGTCCTGGAGGATGAGGGGCGGCAAACCATAGCCGCGGCCCTGGAGGAGGTGCTGGCGAACGCCCGGTCCTTGTGCCCGGGTTCCCGCTGCTAGCCGTGGTGAACGGCGATGTCCCTGCGGGCGAGCATGCCATGGCTAAGGCGCAAGCTCATGCCGTCGCGCGCGCCTTCGCGGAGAGCTTCAAACGCGGCTAAGTGCCGGCTTCCTCCGCTCGCGTGTGGTTTCCTGGCGCCTGTGCCCCCTTTTGTGTTGTTGTTTTTTTTTTGTCAAACCTATGTCCCTGTATGTACAGCAAGTAGTTCAAGTTTAACTTATCGTTGTGAATGGATAGCTTAAACCCACTGTTCTGTTTGTTCCGTGCGAATGTCCGCGTGCGCCGTGTAGTCGTAGGCCGTTCGGCACTTCGCAGCTGACGCTTTTAGCGCGACTCGAGGCGCACGATTCTCAATCGGACGCAGCCTTCCGGCTTCCGACTAAGTCGCAGACCTTCATTACCCATCGGGGAGGGGAACGAGGACTTCAATATGCATGACGGCAATCCTGCGAGAGGTAAGAAAGGAAGCGACTAGGTGCTGTTTTTGTTCAAAACACGTTAGTACAAGTGCCTTGGCGACCGTGGCCGTGGCGATAGGACTTCCGGGTACTATCCGGGACCATTGGATACGAGAATATTCTAAGGGTAGAATTTCTTTAGGTGCTCAACGTTCCAAGCGCTTGGTTCCGGGTACCCGTCCTCCGACTCCGGACGAACGGATCCCGGGCGATCGACGGCGGTGACGAGGAAGGGCCCTTCCCACATGGGAGTTAGCTTGTCCTTGCCTTCACGCGTCCGAGCCCGTCGGAGGACGAGGTCTCCCGTTTGCAACTCCCGGGGACGCACGCGCCGCCGGTGGTAGCGGCGCAAGCCCCGGAGGTACCTCGCGCTTCGCAGTAGTACTCGGCGTCTTGCCTCCTCGAGGAGGTCGATGTCGTCGTGCCGCCGGGTATTTTGGTCGGCTCCGTCGAATGTGGCGACTCGGGGGCTATTGAACCGGATCTCCGTGGGTAGCACCGCCTCCGCACCGTACACGAGGAAAAAAGGCGTTTCGCCCGTGGCTCGACTCGTCGTGGTGCGCAGGGACCAGAGCACGGATTGGATCTCGATTACCCACTTGGAGCCCTTCTTCTTCAACGGGTCAAATGATCTTGTTTTTAAACCCTTGAGGATTTCTCCGTTGGCGTGTTCGACTTGGCCGTTGCTCGTGGGTGGGCTCTTGAGGCAAAGCAGATCCGGGTGCCGAGGGAGTCGCAGTATGCTGCGAACGCGTGGCTCGTGAACCGGGTCCCGTTGTCCGTGATGATCCGCTGCGGCACCCCGAATCTTGCGGTGACATTCTTCATGAATTTGACCGCCGAGTTCTGGTCTATCTTTGTCACCGCCTCCGCTTCTACCCACTTCGTGAACTTGTCGATGGCCACATATAGCCACCTGTACCCACCCGGGGCAGTCGGAAATGGCCCTACAATGTCCGGACCCCAAACCGCGAACGGCCGGGATAAGGGAACTGTTTGAAGGGCTTGAGCGGGCAGGTGCGTCCGCTGGCGTGAAACCGGCATGCCTTGCATTGTTGCACCAGCCTGGTGGCGTCCTGGAGGGCTGTCGGCCGGTAGTAACCTTGCCGAAAGGCTTTCCCGACCAGCGTGCGGGGAGCGTGGTGGCTGCCGCACTCGCCCTCGTGGATCTCAACGAGTATGTCGTTGCCTTCTTCCATCTTTACGCACTTCGGCAGAACACCATTGGCACCGCGCTTGTACGGCCTCGTCGTCGACAACGGCGTATCGCTTGGCTTGGCGGGCTAGGGCGTTCCGCGTCCGTGTCGTCTTCCGGAAGGATGTCGTCCCGCAGGTACCCGAGGATGTCGTCCATCCAGCAGGTGTCCTGCGGCTCGTTGGCAAGCACTTCTTCGCTATTCTGCGTGTGCTGCAGATCCCGCGGGTGCGCTTGCGCTTTGTTGTTGTCGTCCGGAGCTCGGTCGGCGTCGGAGGCCGAAGGGGATGACAGGATCTCCATGAACGTCCCGGGTGGGGTTGGAGCTCGAGTGGATGCCACCCGGGATAGCTCGTCGGCAATGTGATTGTCGCCCGAGGTACGTGAAGCACTTCGAGGCCGTTGAACTTCTTTTCCATCCGCCTAACCGCCGCAAGGTATGCAGCCATCTCGCGGGTCGTTGCATTGGTACTCCTTGGATACCCGGTTGACGACGAGTTGCGAGTCTCCCTTGGCGAGGAGGCGCGTGACCCCGAGGTCGGCCGCGATCCGCAACCCCGCCAGGAGAGCTTCGTATTCTGCCATGTTGTTGGTGCACCGGAAGTGTAGCTGGACCGCGTAGCGCAGCTCGTCGCCGGTTGGTGACAGCAGCAGTACCCTCGCTCCCGCACCGTTGAGGGTGAGGGAACCGTCGAAGAACAACGTCCGGTAGTCGCCGAGTGCGTCGTACGGCTGCACCCGGGTGCTAAGCTCTTCCCGCTCGATCTCTCGGGGTGGGTGTCCACTCGGCGATGAACTCAGCAAGTGCCCGGCTCTTGATGATGTGTGTGCTCGAGGAAGGACAAGTCGAACTCGCCTAGCTCCACGGCCCACTTGGCCACTCGCCCGGTCGCTTCCCCGTTGCGCGAGTATGGTCTCCGCCGGTGCCGTGGTTACCACCCGGACGGGATGGCCTTGAAAGTAGTGTCGTAGCTTCCGGACGCGATGAGCACTCGTGTAGAGCATCTTCCGGTACTGTGGGTACCGGGTCTTGGCGTCTCGCAAAACCTCGCCGACGAAATACACCGGCGCTGGATGCGCCGAGTGCGGGCTCGGCCTCCCGGGGCACGGGCCCCGGCTCGCTCTCGCTCGTCGTGATAGTCGGGGCCAAAGCCCCGGGTGACGCAGATGTCGGTGTAGTGCTCGTCGTCGGGCGTGGTTGGTGCGGATCCCGCCCCGCCCTCAATGCGAGACATGGTCGGAGCCGGAGCCCCGGGCGGGGTGGGATCAACGCCTCCATCCTTGTCTTTCCGGTCGTGGTCCCGGCTTCGCCCAAATCATGCGACAAGGTCGGAGCCGGAGCCCCGGGCGAAGCCGGAGAGCCACGCCGTCCGCAGTAGTTGTCGTGCCGGGGCCCGCCCCGGTGCCCCACCCGGCAGGCTGGAGCGGCCGCATCGCGCGCCCGTCGTGAGCGAGAGCGTCCGCAGCACCCGGTGCTCCGAGCACCTGCGAGCTGGTCGCGGGTGGAGCCCCGGGTCCGGTTGGTCCGCCGCCTTCGAGCCGTCAAGGCACCCGCGCTTGCTGGTTCGTCGAGAACCGCGAGGTGCCCGCTCCGGCCCGCTCGACCACCGGGGCCGCACCGACCACCTGCGGGTTAGCCGCTATGTACGGGAGCAGCGGCTCACCCGGTTACTGGGCGACTAAAACGGGCGCGGAGGACGGGTAGCGCTTGAGGTCTTGTAAAGCTTCGTCGGCTTTCCGGTCCACTCGAATTTGTCCGTCCTCTTCATCGGCTTGAACAGCGGGAGAGCGCGTTTGCCTAGGCGTGAAATGAATCGGCCAAGGGCCGCCATGCTCCCGGCTAGGCGTTGCACGTCCTTGAGCCGCCTCGGAGGGCGGATTTCTTCGATGGCCCGGATCTTCTCCGGGTTTGCTTCGATCCCGCGGTGCGAGACCAGGAAGCCGAGTAGCTTCCCTGCCGGTACGCCGAAGACGCACTTCTCCGGATTGAGCTTCACCCGGTTGCGGCGCAGGTTGGAGAAGGTCTCCTCTAAGTCGAACAGAGAGACGGTGCCTTGCGGCTCTTAATGACCAAGTCGTCGACATACGCCTCCACGTTCCTCCCGATTTGCGAGTCCAGTGGTTAAGCGCATGGCCCGTTGGAACGTGGGGCCCGCGTTTTTGAGGCCGAAAGGCATGCTCACGTAGCAAAAGCTCCCTGCGGGAGTCATGAAAGCAGTCTTCTCCTCATCCTCCTTAGCCATACAGATTTGGTGGTACCCGGAGTACGCATCTAACATGCAAAGCGGGTCGCAGCCTGCCGTGGAATCTACTACGGAATCTATCCGAGGCAACGGGAACGGATCCTTCGGGCAAGCCTTGTTCAGGTCGGTGTAGTCCACGCACATCCGCATCTTGCCGTTATTGTTGGGCACAACCACCGGGTTGGCGAGCCACGTCGGGTGCGTGACTTCCCGGATGAACTTGGCCTCTAAAAGCCTCTTGACTTCGGCCCGGATGAAGTCCTCGCGCTCGGGGCTTGGCGCCTCGCCCGTTGCTTCACGGGTCTTGCAGCGGGGTTGACCTTGAGTTGGTGCTCAATCACCCTCCTAGGTATGCCCGGCATGTCCGAAGGGTGCCGAGCAAAGATGTCGCTGTTTGCTTGGAGGAAGGTGATGAGCGCGAGTTCCTATTTCGGGTCGAGGTCACCACCGATGGTGGTGGTCTTGTCCTCCGAGCCCCCGAGTGAGATCTTCTTGGTAGACACCTTTCCCGGAGCCGAAAGCTTCGCCCGTTTGGGGCCGGACTGCGCAGACGGGCTTCTCCAGGACGTCGCGCGCTCTCTTCGTGCCGGTATCCTCTTCGCCGCCATCTCGGCCGCCAAGATGTCCTCGAGGCAAGCCATTGCCTTGACGAGCATCCGCCCTCTCCACGATGACACCCTTCGGGCCCGGCATCTTCGAGCGTGAGGAACGCGTGATGCGGGATAGCCATGAACTGGTTGATGCCGGGTCTCCCAATGATGACGTTGTAGGGGAGGCCGATGTCCGCGACGTCGAAGAGGAGCTTCTCGTGCGGAAGTTGTCCCGGGTACCGAAGGTGACCGGGAGCTCAATCCTACCCAAGGGGCGGGAGCTACCCGGGAGCACTCCGACGAAAGGGCGCGAGGGCTGCAGCTCGGCGCGTGCCCACCGCAGGGAATCGTAGACCTTTGGGGTGATGAGGTTGAGGCTCGCGCCTCCGTCGATGAGGGTGCGTCCCACCTTCTTGTTGCGGATGGTGGGCGACACGACCAGGGGGATCTTCCCCTTGGTGTTGTCCGGACCCACCATGTCGCTCTTGTCGAAGGTGATGGGGACGTCGGCCCACTTCGAGCAGGGGAGCCGCGGCCTTGCCTTCGGTGATCGCGAGGACCTCGCGGCGAAAGCGCTTGGCCTCACCTTTGGACGCGAAGCTCGAGGAGCCTCCGCTAATCACGGCGATGGAGTCGTCCGCGCTCCGGTACGCCTCGACTTCCTCTTTCTCCACCTCTTTCTCCTTTTCGGCCTTCTCGGCCGCCCGCCGCTCGTCGCGCCGCTTGATGCTCGCCTGGATGTAGCGGCACTCCGACCGGTCGTGGTCGTTGGTGCGGTGGAAGTAGCACGCGAAGGTTCCCGGGGTTTTAGCCGGCGACTTGCCGGCACCCGCGGGGGTGGGCGCCGCGCCCCCGGGGGACGGGACTCCCGCCGCGGCCACTTCTTCCGCCTTGCGCTTGCGCGCGAGGTTCTTCTTCTCGCTTCTTGGAGAGGGTGCCCCCGGACTTGGGAGAGGAGGTACCCGGGTTGGATTTCGCCGGTGGGTCGTGCCACGCTTGGGCCTCCCGGCGACGGGCGCACTCGTCGGCCGGCTGGAAGAGGTCCGTGACCGTCTCCGGCCGGTGTACGCCCACTCGCCCGAGATATCCTTGTCTCGGACGCCGTGGCGAAGGCGGAGAGCATCCGGGAGGGGTCGATGCGCGGGATGGTGTTGCGGACCTGATCGAAGCGCTGCATGAACGCCCGCAGCGTCTCGCCCGGCTTCGGACGATGCGGTCCAGGTCGATCCGGCTCCCGGACGCTTCGCCGTTCCTTGGAAGTTGGCCATGAACTCCCGGCACAAACTCTTCCAGGATCCGATAGACTCGGTGCCGGGTTCATGAACCATGACCGAGCCGAGTCCTTGAGGGCCGGTGGAAGTAGTTGGCCATGATGTCTTCCGAGCCACCGGCGGCCTTGACCGCGGTGGAGTAGATCCGTAAGAACTCGTCGGGGGAGCAGTGCCGTCGTACCTCTCGGGGAGGTCCGGGCGGAACTTGGCCGGGCCACGTGACGTCGCGCGGTGCGCTTTGAGAGGGCCGCGCAACCCCGAGGAAAGAAGGGTCGAGCTCCTTTCTCTTGCGCTTGGGTTGGCGCTCCGGGGACGTCTCCGCTTCCGGGCCGTCGCGGTCGTGGGCGGAGGTGCGCTCACGTTCGCGTCCCGCTCGCGCGAACGCTCGATGCCGACGCGTGCATCCTCCCCTCGCGGCGGCGTCCGCCGAGGTCGTTGCGCAGGTCACGGTGCCCCCGCCCTCGTGGGGAGTGGACGGAGAGCGAAGCCACCGGCGGTCGCGCGTCCTTGGCGCGGTTGGCGCGGCGGTCGTTGTCGGTCGGCGGCCGCCGCGGCCGGCGTGACGGTCCTGCTTGGCGCTTGGCTCGCGCCGTATCCGGGAGTTTACCCACTCCGGTGAGCCACTCCCTTGCTTGCTCTCCCCCGCCGGTCCCGCCGGCGGGTTGTTGAGCATGGTCTTCACGGCGGTTAGGGGGTCATCCCCCTCTTCTTCCTGGAAGAGGCGACGCGCGATGGCACGCTCGGACGCGAGCGGCGTGACGGCTTGGGCGTGGCGGTCGGCGCCGCGCTGGCCCTCCGCAGCACGCTCGGCCGCCGACGCGCCGGACGATTGTCGTGGGCGGAGCGGCCCGCATGACGACGGTCGCGGCGACGGCGCCCGGTGGACGCTCTGGCCGGAGACGCTATCCTCCGTTCGCGGCGTGCTCGCGGACCTCCGCATGGTGCGAAGCAAGATTTCGCGGCGCGAAGCGAGATCTACGACCTTCCCCCTTCCTGGCGCGCCAAATGTCGGTGCGTAAGTTCACCTCCAAATGGGGGCCTGTCAAGGC
The DNA here is from genome assembly GCA_031894775.1 of Chloris gayana. Lineage (NCBI taxonomy): Eukaryota > Viridiplantae > Streptophyta > Magnoliopsida > Poales > Poaceae > Chloris > Chloris gayana. The sequence continues at coordinate 35,952 of JAUNZO010000645.1, forward strand.
TCCCTTGGGATAGGTTCGGGGAAGAACGGATTTGCTCGCGCGTTAGCGTGGATGACTCAAGTGAGGAAGAACACCGAGAGTTATCCAGGTTCGGGCCGCACCGGGTGCGTAATACCCTACGTCCCGGTGTGTGAGTATTCGAAAAAGCCGACCCCTATTACACGGGGGTACCTCCTCCCTTTATAGGGCCAGGAGGAGAGCAGCTGTACAGGTACCCGGAGGGGTACCCGGGCACCCGGTGGGGGTCCGGTCCCTCCTGGGACATTCCGACACGATCCCGACACAAATCCGTTGCGGTCTCGGTCCCTTGGTTCGCGTTCCCAATCTCTCCCTTCTCATTGGCCGGGAGCCCTCCCGGCACTGTAGCCGCGTGGCTTCCCGAGACGCGGCACACGGGGAAGACGCGCGCACGTCCTGTCGGGCTGCGGCGTTGCCGGCGGCACTCGAGTGCCGCATTAACTCCGGGTAGTTGGGGCGCCGGAGGAAAGCACCGCGAAGCTTCGTCCTCCCTCCGGCGCTCCCGCTCCCCGGCCTTCGCGGACTCGTGGACTTCGTGGCTTCGTGGGCTTCGTGGCTTCGTGGACTTCGTCCTCGTTCATGGGCCGAAGGCGGCCCACGCGCGGTTAGGGGGACCCCGATTCCCCTACACCGACAGTATATATTTCAGTTTTCACCTTGGACCTGGTGTGTTCTTGATCACTAAATGTATCCTCATTTCAATTTTGCCTGCAGAAGGTTCACTTAAATGGTACACTGATGGTGCCAGTGTGCACAGGAGAAGAGCCTCTGGATATTGAATCCGATAGCTTCTGCAATATATGCTTAAAAGCCATCAGTCGGGGATACATGTTCTGCTCCCTCCAGTGTGAGGTAGTAAAAGATTATTTTGTGAACATGCTTAGGTATGTATATATTTAAAGTTTGATTCTTTTTTAGATTATGTCCTCTAAACATTGATATTTTTTCAGGCTGTTAACTTCTTTCGGAGGCCATCAAAACCTTGAAGGAGCGGATTTACATCTGATTCTGAATAGATGTTCAATAATATGAATAATTGTAGATTGTTAGGAGCCTTTGATGGTGATTAGATGATGAGTTGTATATGAAAGAGATTGTTAGTGTTCATAATAATACACGGTAGTTTCTTTGTTTCCTACATATGCTTATGTTTCTGCTGACATTGAAAAGTGGAATATTCGCATGACTTTGTTCTGACATCGAAACTGGATTGTTAGATAGAGTTGTAATCGGTTTAGATGTGTTCGGCGTGGTTCTTTAATCTCCTCGTCAGTCATCTGTTCTATAAGCCGTAGCTTGATACGGAAGGCACTAGGGAGCAAGGTTAATGGTTTATTGGTTTAGCTTGCTGCTGGTTAAATTCAATGGCCATGCCATTTTGAGCCTTCAATATAGTTAATTGATATAAGGGTTAATTGGATTCATGCCATTATAATGGGTTGTCTATTAGATTGACTAAAAAAGCGATTGAAGTAAAGAGATCAGCTCGCATTCTCACAATACCTTCAAGGTGATCGAGATACCAGATACTAGTTAATAAATGGGAGGTGCTAATTTTCAGCCGACATCTCCCAACCCTCAGATCCAGATGGAGCGGTACATGATGCTTCTTCAACTTTCAGGTGTTTTCTTCTGTTCTCTGTCCTCGTGAGTCGTGACCAGCTGGTGCTCGGCCCCGCCTGCTACCGCCTCTGCCTCACGGCTCCACCTGCCTCCACCGCTGCCCACGCTAAATTCATCCGGTCGCCACCACCCACTAAATTTCTCCGGTGAGCTGCCGGTTTCAATGTCCGGATCGAAGGAGGTGGTGTTGGATTCTCGGGGAAAGAGAGAAACACAAAGACTTCATCACTACCGGCCATGGCAGGCAGCGGGGCGCATTGCCTGTTACAGGTTACAAGAACCATATGACCTATGCTACTGAACCCAAAGCAACGACGCCACATCACATCCGGCGCCTCC